>JAPYYQ010000605.1:0-62065 GCA_030522585.1 Anagyrus pseudococci | reverse complement strand
ACAGGCTTTCTGGTGATGTACTGGTCGGAAAGATGGCCATTCGGTATATTATTCGAAATAAAATGGTGATATGATGGTTGGAATTTCCTACAGGGAAGCCTTGATGGATTTTTCTTCAAAAAGTAACGAACACGCGCGCGCGCGCGCGCCTCTCGTTGATGTCTCGGGGGCTCTGTTGGTCGTTATACGCACGTTCGGGTTGAATCGCTCCATCTCTCCAGTTCTTAGCAAGTATTGATGAATGCTCTTGTATTATATATAGGAAGACGGCGGAGGTTTTGCATAAAGATTATAATTTGCATAATGCGAAGAAACTAATTTGCGGCATGAATAGGCGATTAATTATTTTCGCGAGAGCGGTATAAATTTGAAAGAGGCGGAGAGAGAGCGAGGGTTTAAGGAAACATCGTAAGAGTCTTGATGCCGGATGCGAGGGCCTTGCGAAAAGTATATTCAGCCGCAGGGAGCCTCATGTTTCAGCAATCGTATGCGGTAATCTCTGCCGGCAGGAGGGTAGACTGGAGGGATGAGGATGCCAGGGGGGAGGGAGAAGGAGGCGATAGGGCTCGGCGCAGCCTCTTAGGTGCAGTAAAGCGCGCCGAGGCGCGCCGTTTCGCCTCATTGTTACTGCGACTCCGGGCTGCCTGCCACCCCAGCCCCCCCTTCCCCTTTCTCATTCCACCTCGGGACTGCGCCAGGAGCAGTGAGCTAAGGGCAATGAGGAGAGATACACAAGACCGCGCGCCTCCTGCGCCTGGCGTTTATGACGCCGCTGAGGAGTTAAGATCTCGTTACGAGGGAGAGCGCGCCCGCGCTCGAATAAAAGAGCGAGAGAGGATAACTGCAGCATCGCAGACACGCTGATTCCGAGTCTACTGCTGCTTCTGCTATTGTCGGATTCAGCTGCAGATGTGATACTTGATTTTTTTTTGGCTTCTTTCGCTTGTGAAGCCTCTTTGACGTTGTTTCTAGACTTTTTTTTGTGTGTGTGTGATTGAAGAAAGTGTGGAGGGGACGGGGTGTCTTCGAGTTGAATATTTAAACGAAGGATATTTTGGATTTCGATATAGGCAGGAGGGAAAGGAAAAGGGAAATTTTTGCCCCTTTGGAAGTTGGAGAAAGTTGGGCTTTAACAAGGCACTGGGGAGAAATACGTCTACATAATGCACGGGGAGAAGTGCGTCTGATTGGATAGTCTGTTACTACTTTCGACTTTTCAAAGTACGTGTTTTCTAATTGCGCTTAGCTAAGTTTAAGGCTAGTTTTCTTAAATTTCCCATGGGCTCTCCGGGCCGAGTTTATTTTAATAAGGGATATTCCTTTCTCCCAGTTAAAAAGTTTATCAGCAATGCCGCGCGCGTCGCTTGGGCAAATTATACTTTGATCACCCTACGCGTCGATTTTCCATTCTCCGGCTCAAAAAGTCGTCCGATTTTAGTTATCTTTATTGATGGATATGGAAAGCTCACGCGATCTGTAAATCAAGCGATAAATATTCGACGAAGACAAAAAAAAAGTTCATAACGCCATTTGTCAGCTAAAACATTTAGCTTTAGAGGGAATAAAAGACACGAGACTTAAGGTAAAGTCATAATTTTGAAAAAAAAGCCGTGCATCAGGCGCTTTGAAAGGCAGAGACGTAGGGGAGGAGGGGGGGGGAGAAGAAGGCCCTCGTAAATACGGGGCTCGAGCGTCGAGCTAAAAAATCCTTTTGCCAAACAGCCGGCGTCAATTTATAACCTTACCTTTCGGATAAAAATCGCGCGCGCGCGGCCGAACTTTTTAATCGGATTTGTCGGCGCGCAAAGATCCTACCTATGCTCTCTTTCCGCTCGGGAGAATTTTCAGAGCGTTCCCTGGCTGTGTTTGACTATGCGCTCAATTCGTTCTCGTTGGACATTTACACTTATTTGTAGAACAAAATTTATTCGCCCAAGTACAGTTCAAAATGCTCTCGGGATAATTAACAAAAATTTTGGAAATCTAGAAAAAATTTTGTGCAACTTTGAAATATGTTTTATTTAAATTCGACGATATGGAAATGTTTTTAAATCGGGACGATATAATTTAAATACCTTGCATTGAAATAACAGCCAATTACAACTTGTGTTTTTCGTCTTGGCATAAAAAAATAAAGGGGAGGAAGGAGGGAGAGAGGAAAAAAAGGTCTTGTTAAAACAATTTTAAAGAATCGCTAACGAGAAAATCCGTAGCGTAATTGAGAAAAGAGAATTCCACAATATTCATTAACGAAGTTCTGGGCGCGCGTAGTTGTTGCCCTAATTAATTGAAGGAAGGCCGGGGGGGTCGTATCGCTTTATAAAGACACGAAATTTAAAACACGTAAACTTTTTCATCTTGTCAATTAAAAATATACCAGCTTGTAATAATAAAGAAACATCCCTCCCTTCCCTTTCTACCCGTTCCCACGAAAACTCTTTTAGTAGCATTTATACGCGGAAAAATAATATTTTATAATAAACCACTTGACCCGCTGAAAAAAGCGAATTATTCCTTTAAACGAGGATGCAAATAAAGAATGGCAAATGAGACGGGGGTTACAGATTAAACCTCGGCCCGTATTTCGACTCGACAAACTCCCCCACGACCTTATAATTCCGGAATCTTCCGAAAAAGCTCTTTTACGCCGCGAGAAGACGAAGAGGGAAGGAAAGCATCCCAAATGCCTCTCGCTACTCTCGGGAGGTATGTTAATTAACAGTATAAGCTTTTGCGAAATACGAGGGAAGCTTGCCTGCTGAGGAAGGAGGAAGAGAGTGGGTAAAGGGGGGAAGAGTCTCGCGAAAGAACGCCTTTATACGACTAATTAGCAGGAGCTGGCATTCGGGTTATTTGCGTCATTTTTCCGCGCGCGACGCGATGTACGGACTCGTCGTTTCAATAAATTTTCCCTTCGTAAAGCATTAATTTTGCTTTTAGCCGAGCAATTGCAAGCTCAACCGATGATCTGTCATTGTTATATAGGCACTTGTAAGGTCGCGTATCCATTTTCGTCGTTCCAAATTATCCTCGATTGGATTATAACGCGAAGGTCGGTGTACAGAAAGCCGGTGTATATCCGGCTAACCGGAAATTCAGGTCTTCCGTTTTAAAAATAAAACTCATTCCTTAATGGAGAGAGAGAGAAGAAAAAAAAAGAATAAAACCGGGGGCTATTTGAAAATGTTTAATCAGTCGCAATAAAACAGGCTATATCGTCCCGCCCACTTTGCAAATTATAGACACATACACACTCGCGCGAGCGCGCGGAATCAGCGCGATAAAAGGATTAGTCGGGAATGAAAAGAAAAGCCTCGCATTCAAAACGGATTGACACAAGAATAGGGGGAGAAGGGAGTGAAAATCAGGTCGCAAGAATCCATTAAAAAACAGCTCGAAATTAAACGTCGCTGTCTTTTCTCGCGCGGACTGTGCAGCAGTCTATATATCGGCAGCACGCGGCTACTCTCGGGGAGCACACGCGAAGCACGAGAGATCCCCGCGCGAGCTTGGAATTTATCGTTGCAAATAATTTCGTTTATGGGCCGTATTCCGTGTCGTTCCAGCCTGGCGCCCGAGGGACAGCTCGAGAGAGAGAGAATATATACGCGGGATTATGACGATAAAAGCGATTCGTAAAAATCGTAATGGCTCCACGGGCCAATGCCATATCAGCGCCGCGAGACGGCCTGGAGAAATAAAGGCTTCTTAGATTTCTATTGCTCGTGTATAACCTCCTCCCCCTTTAGCCTCCCTTCCTCTCCCTCTCTCCTGTACAACGAGACTTTTTCAATTCTTTTTTTATATTTGTTCTTGCAAGCGCGAATGTTTATGTCTGTCGAAGGGCAGATCGGTAAATACTGGATATCGAGAGACTTCAAAATGGAATATCGTTGCACACGCACGCTGCAGGGGTGCTTTTGAGAAGCTTAAAAATGAGATTTGTTCTAAACGCTGAATAGCTGCGCCAAAACAAAGAGGTAATTTTTTGTTTTTTAGTGCTACCGTAAACAATGCAAAAGGTTGATTTTTCATTATTCCAAAATTATTAAATTTATTTCGTTCTGCTTTCTCGTAGGTTTGCAAAGTAATTAAAATATGAAAGTTGGAAAACAAAGTCTCGATTCCAAACAAAAGATTTGCTGAAAAAAAAGGAGGATGAGGAGCATGAAAAGAAATGGATACAGAGAAAAGTCTTTTCAGCGTCAATATCGGCGAATAATACAATTAGCCTTAGTAACGGCGTCGAGAGCTCGCGTAAGTATGAAAATTAATTAAGACAATTAAAGGTAATCTCTCCGAGACTACAGGATTGGCCGTTTCAGATGCTCTCGAGAGGCCGGAGTAATCACCCTAATTGAAATAAAAATCTCATAGTCAGTCAAACGAAATTAGAATCAGCGTCTTGAATGAATACATAAAGCAATACGTATAAAATAAAACTTTGGTTCCCATGATCTATTTTCTTTTTCAACTATATACTTATCAAAAATACGCCAGCCCGATAATTTTCACATTGCGTAGGCTTCGGCTAACTGCAGAAGACCAGAACAAAGAAGCGTTCGTCAGTTTTTCGGGAGTGGGGGGAGAGTTGGGTCTCGAGAGCGGGAGATTCGAAAAGCGAGAGACGAAGCGCTCTGGAACGAGGCCAATGTAACCGAGCGTATATTATTAACATGTAATTGAATGGCGCGAGGCTCGCGAGAAAGAGAGAGAGAGAGGGAGAGCGTACCGAGCGGAGGGGCAGGGGAAGGAGTCTGTAGTCGCGCGAGCTATTGTGCAACGTCGCGTGCGCGCCGCAAGTTAATTAAGAGCCTCTAATGAAGCAGCCGGCGCCGCAAACGACGGCGAGGAGAGAGAACCGAACTCCCTCCTCCTCCCCTTGTACTCCCTCTTCCCTAGCCACCCTCCCCCCGTTCTCCTTCTCCGCTCGCTTTCTCCTTTGATTTAGCTTTTCCTCGGCTCCCCTTGCCGCTCGCGTTGTATTCTCGTCTCTACCCGCGCCCGCTTGCCTCATCTCACTTGCCTCCTTTTTTTTTCTTCCGAGCTCGTGTTCTTCGCGTTGTTCCGAGATTATACAGATGCTTTCTTTTCTTCCATTTGCCGTTTTGGTTTTAAATGCCATTGATTTTGCTTTCTTTTCGCTGGGATTGAGTTATCAAAAGATAATGCACGATGTTTAATTGTTTTTGTTATTGTTGTTATTGCGATTATCAGACTATTTATCGGAAAAGAAAAATTAATTGATAAAAATGACGGCTCGCCTTATTGATTTCTTAAGCTCGCCGACGCAGTGATCAGCTGCGAGGGCTTTTTGAACGGAGTAGATGTAGAGAGAAACTTGGCGTGCCTAGCAGCGGCAGCAGCCTCGCTGTCACGTTAATCGAATTTCACTATTGACTGGGAAAAGCTCCACGCGACGTTTATACGTGAAAAGGGGTTCTCTCTCTCTCTCTCGGCGCGTCGAGTAGGATGAATGTCAATAATCGTTTTCTTCGCCTCCTACGCCTTTTTGCCGTCATTGTGTTAAGTGCAGCTCTGCGTTGCGAATATACACGCGCGCGAGAGATTGCTATTTGCTCGAACAAAATAAAGTGTATACGTCTATATACGCCGTGCGTGTGGGCAAACTCGTTACAAAAATTGTCAATGGCAAAATTATCAGCCTACCTAAACAGACGCCCCTTGTACTTTTTCAGGTGATCCAAAATATTGAAGAAAAAAAGCAAAATTTCCAAGCAACAACAACAAAAAAACACGCGCTACGTTTTAACAGCGGAGCAGGGCTTGTCGTAAAACTCGGGCGGATATTTAGGGCGCTCCAGGCTCAGTGCTCGCGCAGTTAGGCTCGTCGCGAAAATGCCTCGAGCGAGGATCGAGCTTACAAGCCCGACAACGGCTGCGTTGAAAAAGTGAGCAGGAGAGAGGACGAGGGGGAGTGCGAGGCAGTAGTGAAGCGCATTATGCGATAGCAACGGCCGAGCTTCCGAGGGCAGTTAGCCCACGTAGCGCGACATATGCTCAGACACACGGGGGGGGGGGGGGGGGGGGGGGGGGGGGGGGGGGGGGGGGGGGGGGGGGGGGGGGGGGGGGGGGGGGGGGGGGGAGGCTGAACGCGACACCATGGTTTTCCGGCGGCGCGGTTAACCGCACTCGTTAACCGCCCGGACCCGTCGTATAACGCGCTGGCTGGCTGCCGCGCAAATTGCGCGTGCCCCGCTGCTGCTGCTGCTGTTTCTCGTTTATGACGTAGTGCGCCTGCCGCTCCCGATCCTGCTCGATCTCTATCCCGCACCCTTTTCCTTTCTCGCACGTTTCTAGGATTATTTTTGGCACAACGATAAAAACGATGCCTCCCAATGCTCTGGTCTCGTTAAGAGTAGAACTTGGTTGTATTCTTACGAATCGTGTCCCTTTTTGTACAGAACGATTACAGATCTCGCTGCTAAAGAAACATCTTATTCGGCCGCAATTACGGATGGCCATCGAATGGCATCAGCGTCAAATTGGTCCGCCAAACTCGCCGCTCGACGCTCCCCCTCTCTGGCCGATGAACTTTTAAGCAGAAAACCTCTCCCTTTTCTTCGCGTAGCCTGAGCAAATACTCGCAATAACTTTCCGAATCAACAACTCCACCTCCCTTGTTGGCCCTTCCAAAACGACGCGCATCCGCCAATCGCCCGGAGCGTGTCAACAATTAGGCTCCTCTTATAAATCACGCGGGGCCGCGCGCCAAACTTTTGCCCGGTCTTGAAATAAAAGACCGTAAAAGCTAGCCAATTGCGAATCTCCCACGCTAAAAAAAAAAGAAGAAAAGAGGGTGGAAATATATATTTTACTGCGCGTCGACATTGAAAAGTTTGCCGAACACGCGTGTGGCGACACGTTGCTTGGCGTGCCTCTATAACTTTACACTTGGCGTAACGATCGCCAAGAGGGGGAGGGGAGGCGAGAGATAAGGTAAAAGGTTTCACGTTCCCCTTTCGCCGCCGAGAGGGGAGGAGCATTTTTTCCCTTTTTTTCTCTGCCGAGGCCGGAAAAGTCGCGACTTTGACTCTCCTTTGGCCGAGAGTTGGTCCTTGGAGCGCCCCTCGATGTGCTGCTCTCCCCCTTTTTGGCTTTTGTCGCAGTTTCTCTATTATATGGAGAGCATGACATCATTTTTACGTCGTTACACACGCTGCGCCAAATGTCGTCCCTTACACACTCCCTCTACCACGCGTTAACTTTGTTTATGCGATGTTTGATAAAGTTGACTGGCGGCAAATGTACATTAAGCCTTGGTGTATACGAGGTAGCGCGTGTTCGCTCGAAAATTTATGGTAAATCTTCATTATTCGTCTATCCCCTTGAAAATACGAATTACTCGCCTTTGTAAATGAAAAAAGTTATGCAACTCTCTGATTTTTGTTTGATAAAATCAAGTTGAACGCGAGAGAGAATACTGCATAAATAGGATATGTCCGACCGCATCGTGGGCTGTACTACTGATGATAAAACAAAATAAAAGGGTTAATTTTTAAGCTAAAAAGTAGCGAGTAATAATGATAATAATAATAATGTCAGTAGTGGTAGTGATAACGTTGCGAGAGTCTGCATTGGCCGTAGGGCTTATGCGCGCGTGGCTCAGAGGTCGAGGCCCGTCGACACACGAGGCGACGCCTGCACGACGTCGTCTCTCAGCGCCGCCTGTGTCTGTGGGCTCGCTGCAATTAGGGGTATTAATTAGCGGGCACTTTACCGTACGCCTCCTCCATCCTTCTCTATGAAACTATACACAGACACAGACGCGTGCACAGGTACACAGGTACAGCGTGCTTGGTGTGTATATACAACTTGCTACGTGAATTTTGCCAATTTAACTCGCGATTAACCGCAAACTTATTTATTCGCGTAGCCTGTTGGGCAAAATAATACGTTGTGTAACGTATTTAATTAGATAATCACAATGTTCGTTTGTTGCTCGTACATTATTTTGTTTGTAAACTAATTTAATAAGAGTAACAATCATAAGCTTTTGAAAGCAACAAAGGAAATTGCACTCGAAAAGTAGACTCGTCGAGTGCTTCATCGTAAAATTTTGATAAATATGAAGATTTTTATTATGAAGCAGGTTTAATATGATATTTCATAATTAACGGAAAAAAAGAAGGCCTCGACGAATTTCGGATAAGGCAAAATTCACACGTGCGAAGAACTCGATGATCGACAGATCGGAAAGTGACTTTATTTCGACGTAACGCGTCACGTGCACCAGCCTCTCCTCTTCTCCTCCCCCGCCCCCGCCCCTTTTGCTCTGCCAAACTTGGAAATTCCATTATACGTCGAGTCGGGCCGCGCCACTTCCCTCTCAACGCTAATTGAGGTTATTCGATCATACATCGGACGTATATTTAATAACTTACCTGCTAACTGCACGACCCTACTCGTTACGAAGCAGTCAGAAGGGGAGGGGATTGGCAAAGGGATTTGGCTCTTTTTTCATTATTCATCGTTTCACTTCTGTATATTCGAGTGTAAAACTATGCTGAAAAAAGCAAAGGCAGCAAAGAAATTGTTAAAAGCCAAATTTTATACAGAAAAGTTTGATAAAAATGAGCTTTAATGGGAGAGAGGCTCGGCGGAAGTAGTCGATTAAAATAATTATTTAATCAGTCTCGATTCATCTAATAACCCCCGGACGATTTTTAATGAAACCGCGAGGAGGAGGGTATAACAAAAGAAAAACTTGATCAAAGGCCACTAAATGCGCTCGAGTTTCACGTGGTAGCGCGAAATTGGCTGAAAGGCAGGGCGGGTTCATAAATAAAACGCGGGGGGAGGAGGGAAGAAAAGGAAGAAGAGGCGAAATTAAAACGGAATTCTTAAAATAATTTGCGCGTGACAGACTTTAGTAGTCACTCGATTTCTCTTCTTCACTCGGCTATCCTTCGAATCCGTCCTACCGTTTTTCATCTCTTTTCTTCTTTTTTTTCTCTCTCTCTTTCCTCGGCCCCGATTTAGTTTTCTCTCTTTCTCTCGCTCACTCACTCATTCGGACAACTCCTTTTCCGGGTAATTTTGCCGCTTAAAGAGATTCCGGCCAATTACTAGAAGCGTTTGTGGGCGTTGAATTTTAATTGGAAAGAATGAGGAGAGTCAAGGGGTCGGGAGGAGGAGGAAAAAAGTCAGCAGTAGCGTATAGCTTGAAGGGGGGGAAGGAAGAAGAGGGATAGGATGTAAAAAAGTGTGCCAGCGGCGAGCGAAGTAGGTGGGAGAAGAAGCAACCCTTTTCATTTCTGCATTGCTTCCTTCGTCGGTAGTTTTGAAACTTGGTAGAGGAGGAAAGCGATAGTACTGACGAAACAATCTCGCTTTCCATGATGCGGCTTTTCATTGGGACTCGCGCCGCGTGGACGATAATTAATTTGTTTATTGTGCAAAGTTTTAATTAAATTCGTGTACTCACGCTCGAATGAAGTGACCTTATACATCGTTCAAGTACGTCTTTACTTTTTTTTCTTTTACTTTTATCACGACTGCTGATTGCAATAACGAAAAATTTCGAGTCGTAAAAAAACGGTGAAACAGACTTTGAAAATCTGAAATTCAATCAAAATCCTTGTATCGCGATTATCAACAAATTCGAAACTGTCAGTGCGGCAAACTTTCAGGAAACTAGAAACCAGCGCAAATGAGTCGTTGTACGCGCGCTCTAGTCTAATAATCGTAGTTAGGCTAAATCTTTCGAGCGAATTCGCGGCAAAGGGCTTATACACGAGTCGCGCGGCGGCGTCTCTCGTTGCAAGCTTGCCCCCCGAGCTGAGGGAGAGAGAAAGATAGAGTTAGAGTCCCCATAGAGGCGGCCCTCTTCGTCTGCCGTCCAGCTCGCAATAATTAACGAGCCGTCCTTATGCTTAATTGGGTTAATCTATAGAGATTCATTAGCGCACCGAGGCTCCTCCGGCCGCGCTCTACTGCAGCGCCGCTGCGCGCGAATGGCAAATTAGCCTCGGAGATCCTCGCCTTTCTCGCTCGTCCCTCCTCCTCCGACCACCCATCCACCCTGCACGCCCCATCCTCCTCCCTTCACCGACCAGTTGCCGCAAGCCCACTCTATCTATATCTCTCTCTCTCACTCTCGCCGACGATTCGCACTGCGGACGAGTTGGCGGTGCAGGAGCGCCGATTATTTCGCAGTTGCGAGGCTGCGCCGCTGATATTGATTCTTCTCCATCCCCTGCCCGTCCCCTCTCGCCGCCCCGCTGGACACCCTTTCCGTCGCTGTTTCGGCATTAGTGCTCGCTAATTGCGCGCGATTGATGAGCTGTCTGTCTACCTGAATGCCGTTGTTTTCGGCTAACTGAGAATGCAATGCTTTTCTCCCCCCCCCCACCCCCCCTCTGCATTATGCTTATTTCTTTGTGCGCGAAACAAGCGCAAATTTTAAATTCCATCGTGGGTTGCATTTTTTTTTGTTTTTCGTTTTTTTCCGCAGTACGTTCTCGTGTTATCAAAGGTATCTTTCCTGAATCGTAGTTTTGCAAAAGTTGTTTCTGTTTAATTCACAAGCCTCGATTTTATAATTAATTTTAATTGTGTACGTGCAAGTCTTAAAACTGCATATAAAATCGTCCAAATTATTAAAAAGAACGCGACGTTTCAAGGCGCGCACCAGCTTCAAATCGCAAGCGAGCAGCGCGCGCGTCTTGACGCGCCTATTCCTAGAGTCGCCGAGTAGACACTGGTGCCGCCACGCCGCGGCCGCCTGGCCAAGCTTCGGTGGCCCAGCTTTTAATCAATTTCGCAGGCTCCGTCGTCTTCGCCGGGGCGCCAAGCACGATGGCGCGAATCAAGTCGTTTCGTTTAAATATAATAAGTCGGACGTACGGAAAATGCCTGTTTGACCGATTCGACAAAATAGTCTCGATATCACTGAAAGTGATTGTTGTATAATTTTAACGTTTTGCACGATATAATGGTCACCTTTAATTTAAGAATTTTATTTTGTTTTGGTTTTTTTTAGATAAAAAGTACAACAAACTCTGTAAATTAAGAAAAGTTCGATTAACTCGCGCGTCAAAGTAAAAGATTTAGGGGAGGAAAAAAGGGAGCAATATAAAAAAAAATTCGCAATGAAGTCGAAACTGCGTGGAAGTATAAAGAAGAAAAGGTGAAAACGTACAGCTGCGAGTGAAAACGATACAAAACGCGCGACGGGGCCGGGACGAATGGAGAAAAAATTGGGAGTCAACTGTGAGAAACGAGAGAAAGAGAAAGAGCGAGGGAAAAGCGAAAAAATGAATTTTCCAGCCGCGCGCGCGCGCGCTCCATCGACGGCACGTGTGTAAACGTTCGCCTTGGGCTGCTGCAGGCGGCCACCACCGAGAGGGATATTACCAAAGTTTTACGCCGGGCCTCGTACGCGGCCGAGCTAATAAGTATCGGGGAAATACGGCAATATAGAGCATAACTTTTTTAAGAACTGTTTCGAGGGGGGAGTACGGCTATGAGAGGAGAAAGGGAAATGAAAATTTTCAATGAACGAAGCTGCAGACGGGTTTGGTCGTTTCTCGAAATTATAAAACGTTTGGCGGGTAATTAAGTTTGCTTAAGCTTCAGTGAAATGTTATTTTCAAGTTATACATAATGATGGTTCAATTTACTTGCTATTTATATACTATACTCGTTATACTCAATATAGTTGGATAACTTTTCTTTTTAACTAAAAATAGCTTGCCACGTAATGAAAAAGTGTTGAAAAGCTAATGACAAGAATTCTAGGTATTTATCTTGGTAGCGAAAACGTAAAAGAAACAATAGAACACGTGGAAAAAAAAGAAGACGACTATTAAGAAGACGGGGGAACGAGGAAAAAGCGAAGAGCAAAAAAAACAATGGAGAGGGAAGAAGAAAAAGGTGGGTACAAATAGCAGGAGTCCGAGTGTGACTGGTGCGGGAATGGGGGGTTGGGAGTTTATGAACACACCTCACATAAATTGTCGCGGCTCTTTAAGAAATTGGAAAGGCGCGGGCGTAGAAACAGCTTGACTCGAGTGGTTTGAGAACTTTTTGAAGACCGCGCGCCACACCTTTTCGCCCTCCCCCTTCTAGCTTGGCAACTGCTATGCCTCTCTCTTTTTCTCTCCCTCTTTAAAGGCAAGCAGTGGAAAGAGAGAGAAAAAAAGCGACGAAGGGTCGGATAGCACGCCGAGTGGCCGTAGTGGCAAGGCAGCCGAGGAGCTGGATAGAGAAGGAGAGTCTACCGGCAATTCTTTGCCGCTAACTTATATACATCCCGAGGAATTCTTTTTTCTTTTTCTTCCCCGACTCGCGTTGCGCAAGGCCTCTTAATCAATCTGCCACGCGATCTTTCGCTCTCTATTTAATTGCATTATATACAACGATTAAACGGCAGAGGAAAAATTGATGAAAGTAACGTTTTTGCTTTCTCCAAAATCACGTCGATCATAAGATTTATCGAAAAACCTGTCCGTTCGAACGATCTAGCCCCGGGTACAAACACGTATATCGTTCGCGCTTTGTCAAAAGAGGAAAACGAGAAGCGATAAATACAGTTATAAACGCGCGGTTCTGTATATACGCACACGCACAGGCGGGAAAGCGTCGCGCGCCATTAGCGATGCCGTGATCGATATTAGCAAATATTTCCCGCGGGATGTTTACTGGGAGACGGGCCTGGCATCCCCCCCTCCTCCCCAGTCGCCGCACCGCTCGGCGTCGATAATACGCTGCAACGCCCGGAGCTCTCGGGCTTTATCGGCGCTGACATTTATTCAAATGTAATATCTTGTCTGGCGAAGATTACCCGTCGCACCAATGCGTCCCCCAGGCCCTTGCTCTACCTATGGGGTCTTCTAGCTTTTCTTGCTTTAAACTCTGAGGATCTCGGTCTAGGACCAAGTGCTCGAGATAGCGATAGAAGATCAGTATAAGAAAATTGTAATTTGATTAACAATAAACGAATGATATAATGACGTGTGGAAAAAACTGATTGGTTTACATTTATGCGTTGAATGTGGAAAATTCAGCGACGTAAAGTTATCGAACGAGACGAAGATAAGATCAATCTTAATTTGGAACGCATTAGATTATTATTAATGTATTCTAAGATCTCGGCACTAAGTCTGCCCAACGAGATTGGCATAATCTTCACGTAACCGTAATCAGAGATTCTCTGGCGTTGTCATGAATTCAAAATTTAATTGAATTCCCGTATAGTTTAGACATGACGAGTAACGTAAAATCTTGAGGATATTCCCTGTTGGCGTGTTACGTGTAGTTGACGTATAAGAATATAAATATTTAAGACGATAAATAGCATATAACTCGTGTAATTTACAACGAATTGGTATTGATAAATGTATTTTGTAAAAATGATAAGCTTTTGTAATGATCTTTTTTTTCGTATCGGTGCAAATAATGCAAGCTTATTTTTAGACATCTTTTGACCTATTTCAATTCGAATCTACTGCGTGTCAGTCAATTTACCCTGTCACGCCTGTAACTTTGTCGACAAGTAATTCAAATGGCAGATCACTCGACATAACTGTACAATTAAGGGGAGCGGCGTGTAATTGACGTATCCTGGTTGCAATTTCAAATTTGCAATATTTGCAATAATTGCACATTCAGCATATTACGTTCTTATTAAATTAATCTCATAAAATATCTTTTTATTTGGAATTTATAAAAATCAAATTGAGTAAATCTGACGTATTACTAAACAGTGCTAATAATAAAATTTAAAAAAGTCAAAGTATTATTAGTACTTCCTCTCGATACAATTTCCAATAAATGGCAAAAAGATTATATAAACTTTAGAGTTAAAAAAAAAAGAAAAAAAGCCAGGCGGGGTGCAAATCTACGAAAGAGTACGTGTCAAATGGAGAATTAATTCGAGACCGCTAGCCCCTGCGCTATATTCTCTCAGTCACCCAAAAGAGGAAGAGGAGGATGAGAAGCAGCAGTACTAGGCCGAGCGAAAGGGTCATTTTGATTGCTGGAGTTTCGAGGGTAGCAAAGAGGGATGGGGGGAGGTAGAGTGCCCGGACAGTCCGGCTACTGGGCCGGAGGTGGCCGGCCAGATGTCGCCACGGGCGTGACGTCACTGGTTAACTACCTCGTGGCGACGGCGCCGTGGCTGGTCGTGCGCGCCGGCCGGTCAGCCGATATACCCACACACGCACGCACACACAGAGTCCTCCTCCTGCGCCGGGGATGATTCTGATTAATTACCGATAGTTACACAAGCTGACGCCAACGCCGGCCGGCGAGACCGGACGGAACGACCCTATCTCTCGGCCGCGCGACCACGTCCTCGCCCTGTCTCCCCCTGCCACGTTTCAGCTATATCCTCCCCCTCCCCCATTCTCCCACCAACCATTTTGCCACCCTCGATTTTGCGTATCTGGATGACATTATCTCGCTCGAGCTCTGTCCTGCCAAACGTATTTTAAGTAGGAGAAAAATCGCGATTTTGCATCGAGCCAGCAAGGGGTAGGGATGAGCCGTGCGGGGTCTTCGATCAAATTCACATTTCCAGACTGATAAATGTCTCGTTGAATTTTTGAAATCCGATATAGGCAGTTAAGTGCAGTTATCGAAAATTTTTGACTGTGTATCATTTATAAAATATCACGCAGCGATCGAACATTAATGCCTATTGTCACGGTTAATGAACGAAGGGGGTAGGGGCTAATTTAAAAATGCTCACTGGGAATTATGATATTGCAAACTTTTTTATCCGGAGATAGGCTTTGTGAAAAAGACGAACGAAAAAGCGAATTTCCAAGTGAGGGCTCGCCAGCGGGCCCGCCAGCCGAACTTTTCATAAATTTCGCAACAGCGCACGACTGAAGCGGAGCGCACGGGTGGGCCGATAGCAAAGCGTCCAGCTTAATCCACGGCGATCCGATTTAATTGAGCGATTAACGGCTAAACACCGGGCTTGCTCGTCCGGGCTTCGTCTCGACGCGAGAGAGAGAGAGAGAGAGAGAGAGAGAGAGAGAGAGAGAGAGCGACACAGAGAGCCGTCCAGTTCGCTCGTGTTCGGAAAATATAACTCGGGGATATTTATGGCCGGGATTAGCCGCGATAATTGGTCGTGTAATATACAGGAATCGCGTGGTCGCACCCGCCACGGGACAGGGGGATACACAGAGAGGATGCCTGGGCAGTTTGCAGCGATGAATGTTAGCGCGCTGGAGCTTGATTTTTCGTTTTAATTTATAATGCCTGGTATTTTGAATAGTTGCTCTCCTCCACGCCTCCCACCCAAGGGCTATTAAAGTTTTAATTGGCGTATTACGGATAATCAGTATTCGATGTAGTTGGCTCGTCCTACGGAAATAACGTTTCATCCAGTTTATCGATCGATCGTCGCGTTAGAGAGCAAGAGAAAAAATTTCGAGCTCCGAACAATTCGGCGTGAGTTATGAATCGTAAACGTCACGGAAAGTAATAAAAAGGATCAATTCATCAGAGATAAATTTCGCATATGCGAGGCATTACGTTAAAACTTTGGTAGTCTGTAACTCAAAAAAAAGAGCATATTCAACTGTATTCGAGGGAATCTCGCGCGAATGATTATACTGGAACTTTTATCGGTGTATCATCGACGATTTATGGTTCCATTAATCAAAGACAACGTTCAGCTATCCGTTAAATCCAAATGAAAATCAACTTGTATCCTAAGAGCAATACTCTTATACATGCCGAGGTCCTCATTACCAACGTCGTGCAGGTTACATCTGCAATAGATGAAACGAGTCCTCTCGCGCTTAGGGGAGAAATGGGTAATCGTGGTGGCCCATTAGAAGTCAAGAGAGAGAGAGAGAGAGGAGGCCGAGGTTATGCTTCAGACAATAGATTTGCAGGCAATAGGACCAAAGGATTAGGAACGTCGATCGACGATGGCGGAATGATTAGAGTGGGATCAGCGGGTTTGCGGAGATGGAGGGGTGGGAGAAGCGGTGGCGCTCGAGGCTTCGTGGCTCCGACTAATGACGGCTGGAAAATCAGTTTCACCGGCTCGATACTGCTATTGCTTTTAATTGCTTGGCTCTCCTGCGGATCTCTCCTGCCGATTGATTCCTTGCTCCTCCCCACGCCACTCAGCCTCTATAATCACTGCCAATAAGCGCGAAATGCACGAGTATCGACGCGTTACCAACGTTGTAAGATGTTGCACAATTGAAAACAATGGCAGAGTATTTGGTTGAACGATTATTCGAATTCATTTCGATGTTTCGTCTTTCTTTGGAATTTCAATCATTTGTTTTCCTTTTTCTGTTGAAGCATTGCAGATTTGTCGATAAATTATTTCGAACGTGTGTTTCACTTAATATCCGCGAAATAACCAACATTAGCCCGTCAAGTAAAACAATAGCAAATAGAATCAGTTCAATGCCGTAGTAGCGCCGCAATTTCTCATTAAATCCATCGGCGCGGCAAAGCGCGTTATTACAAATGCCGCTCATTACGATCGGACACCTATTTTTCCGCCCCGTCCCACGGAGCCCCCTCTCCGCACTCGTGTGTCCGAGAGAGCACCCTGCGCGCACATACACGCACGCAGCAGAGTAATCTATGCCCTCTCAGTGTTTTCCATTCTAATTGCCCCGCGTAATTAAATCCCAGTTAATAACACTCTCTCGCGAAAAGGGGATGGGGTGAGGTGAAGAGGAGCGAGCAGGCGGGGCGGTGAAGAGGTGAGTGGGGGGGGGGGGAGTGGAACAGGCAGAAAGGTCATGGCAAAGCGAAGCCAGGCGCATTATTGCATCCACAATTACGCGCCCGCTACAATGCTCGCATTATCAGATTTCATTAAAATTGCACTAACAAATACCTCCGGCGCTTGGGGTGGCTCTCTCGGACGCTTGGACTCGACTGCCGTTATTAGATTTATCCCAGCGCCACACGCCAGTAATTGGTTATCCACTGGAATCCGCTTCGATTCGCGAACTCTCATGCCGATGTTGCTGGATTAAACTGTTCGATACATCTAAATCGTTGTATATTTACGAGTACAGATTGATGGATCTCGGGGTTTAGCTATTTTTGAGTTTTTGACATTTTTAAACTTTAAAAATTAGGATACCGAAGAAGCTAGTTCAAGTTGTTTGAACTTGTTCAAAAACTGACGGGAAACAATTTTTTTTTATTTTTGATCGAGAAAAAGAAATATTAAAATTATAAGACAGTTGATTAGAAAATTATTCGAATTAAAATTTGAAAATGGGTAATCTTTTTAAATCATGTTAACATGCATAGATTGTAACTTTTGTACAATTTTGAAAATTAGAGGTCGGTTAATGTGGAAATCACAAAGCCTTCATTAAAGTTTAATTACGGATGATTATAGATGTATTACGTGAATAATTTTAGCTTAACGATAGATTGAATATTTTATGGTTGTAATGTAATGACAATGAAATTCATTTACAGGGAAATTCACCATAGAAAATATCTTTCAAAAGTAAAAAACAAAAAATGATAAATTTGCAATAAACAAGAAAAACAAACCAAAATAAGTATTCCTTTTTTTCCAGAAAGTTTCGAGTGTTACGAACTCTTAAGGTTCCGTAAAATTTTCCCTTAATTGTTAGAATTCTTTCTGTCTACATAACCCTGTAGCATCTAAGGCCAGCGACCTAAGCAACTTGCAAGCTGCTCTTCAAAAGTCGTTGCTTTTCCCAACGTTATCGCTCCCATTCTCCTATCCCAACTCACGATAGAGAGAGAAAAGAAAAAGGCAAGTTTAAGGCTGAAAAATTTTCGGGTCAGCCCGCCTTGCTAGGCGTAATCGTGGGGGTGGGGGAAAGGTGAAAAAGCTCGGCGTATCGTATCAGGGCCCAGAGAGAAAGAGAGAGAGTGAATGAAAAGTCAAGGAGTGGTGACCACCACCTCCGCCGCGGCGGCGGAACTCGTAAGACGCGCCCAACCCCCTGGTAGCGGAGGAGGAGGGGGTCACCTATCAACCTAGCCGGGGCTCGCGAGCCACGCCTATGCGCGCGGGTTACCGCCCCACGGCCAATAGCCACGGCGGCGTCGCAAGCTGCTCGGTTCGTCAAGCTCTCTCTCTCTCTCTGTCTCTCGTGGCGCAGAGAGAGCTTGCGAGCTTCGCCGCGGACTGGCGCGCCGCGAGAGAGCTTGCCGGCTCCTGCTGCTACTACTGCCGGAGCAAACGCCACGTGCCGGCCGCCCGGACTGCACGTGCGCTCGCCGAGTCTCCTGTACGAAATACAGCCGGCAGCCGCGCGAGAGCTTTCAATAAGCTTCTAGCCTTGTTGAATTGGTTTTTATTTGGCTTGCGAATGATGGCGATGCGAGATTTTTTTAAATGAAATTTAATATTGCGTTTGTATTTTTTATTCTTTGGCAATGATACCGAGTAATTTGGCAGTAGTATTGCTGTAAGACGAATCTTCTAAAGTTTTAGAATAAATCGGGAGGAAGATTAGTTTTTACGTAAGTAAATTTGATAATTTCAATCTAATCTTTTTTTTAAATTTGTTTTCTTGTACCTATGAAAATTAAGTTGTTCAAAGTCTAAGTTTTTTGTAATAAATTTGTTTGTAATCAGAATTTGTACAAAGTTGGAAAATTTAATTTATTTGATCTGTATTTAATTCGATTTTTAACGTATTTACACTATTGCGCTCAAATGCTTAACATAATTGACATAGTATTTGTTATTTATTTTAAGTATTTACAATTTTATTATCTACGTAAAATAAATTAAAAGATTACGTCATATTTACCTTAAAATTAGGTGACAGTCACTGCATTATATGATATTTAGCCTGTCGATCTCCTTGTTTTACCGCTTCCTCCCCTATCGAAGGTTGCTTATCAGACCGTCATTTGATATTCAACAGTTGGTCTTTCTGTTATCTTTCGAAAAAAAGTTGAATTTACATGTTCACATATTCCAGTCTCTTTTACGAATCTTATGTTTCGAACAACTTTCTTAAAGAAGACGAGCAAAGATAGCTGCAAAGAAACAAATAAAAAAATTGTTAGTATATTCAGATTGTTTAACTTTAATTCATTTTCAAAAGCATATTTGAAAAAAGTAATGGTTCATCTCTTGCGAGTCTCATAAAAAAATCTCACGAATTTCGTCTCTATTCTTTCTCCAGCGTACGAAAGCTTCGCGAGAAATAAATAATCAGAAATAAAACGCGCTAGAACGTCTCTAGACGCAGGAGCGAAAAGTACGGCTGCGAAAAAAAAGTCGAGGGATATATAGGAGGTGCGAGAAATCGTGGAGGACGGAATGCGCTGTAGAGGGGGAGGGCGTAACACGCATATTTACGTTGTAAACCGTACGCTCGGCAAAGGAAGGGGGGAAGGACGATAAATAGCGCCAGAAAAGTTTTGGGAGGCTTGCAAGGGGGGATCGAGAGAAAGAGAGAGAGAGAGAGAGAGAGTTGAAAGAGCTAGAAGTCGTGAAGGCTGAGAACGATTACGTGCTTTTCGGACATTGCGCGTACAGGTGCGCTCGACACATGTTTAAAGCGTCGTAACCGTGAAATTTTTTTTAAAGCATTTTTCGAGCCAACAACAAATTGTAGATGAAATTGAAATGAGTAATCAAAGAATTCACGCACTTACATACAATGTACTATCGGTATAAAACCTTGTCTGACCAAACTGGGAAGTTTCCACTTAAAAATAACACGATTTGTCATTCGTGCGTAAAATTTCTTTTTTCGTTAAACAAATTGCAGCAGTATATCGAAGGAATATTGGAAAATGATCATTCATTCGATTCCATTGAGAGAGAGCAAGAGGGTCCCGCTTTGAGCGCTTAGTCAGCATAAGCTTTAACATGATCGTCCGCCAAACAAAAGCAACGACTAGTGCAATTTAGCCAATCTAAATAACCCCATTCCGCTCGCCCCCCCCCCTCCCCCTCTTTCCTCACTCTTCAGTCTTGCGCGTCAGGCCTTCACAAGTGTCATACATCACGAAAATCGGATTTAATCTCGTTTCACCCTCTCTCAATGCACTGCCCCCCCATCAGCTCCTCCTTCCACACTTCATCCCTCCCTTCATACTCCGAGCCTAATCGCGCTCAATTCGCGTATGCGATACTCTCCTGCTACGGCCGATCAGCCCAATATTAGCCTCTCCGCTACGCTCGAGTGCAAAATCCAGCTCTCGCCAGCTCACCCCCTCATCTCTCCTCTTCATTACCCTCTTGTAAGGCCTTCGTACAAATTTTTTCTTCTCTTTCTCTCGAACATCCTTGTTCAACCTCCCTTTTTATCGTTCGGAATTTATCATTTCGAATTTCCTGCGATTTTTACGGTTAGAACCAATTAAACAATTAAACAGTTTATCAAACAAGCCAGCGCTTCATTTTACTTCCCTTTTAGCTTGCAAAATTATCACTGAAATTTTGATTTAGGAACAACCAGGACATCAGCCGAGACGTATCGGTTATTTGCAGACTACCGCTCCTCTTTCCTCGTCTCGCGAGCGAGCGCGCGCGCCTCATCGAGTTCTCGCCGTGACTCTTGAGTCGCATTGCCGGCATTCCACAAACCTCCATCTCTCTCTCTCGATTCTGGCACGCGGCTACCCTCATGCCTGCATACTGAAGCTATAAGCCCGATACAAGCTACACAACTCGCGTGTCATTTGGTTGACTCTCCAGACTTCGTCTTTCCACGTTCGATACGTTCTCTGCGCCCGATCCTGATCCCTTTTCGGCGGTCATCTTCCCACGAGCTTTGGCTTCGTCGTAGGTATAGAGAAGCAGTGCATTGTTTGAGCTCATTCTGTTCGCTCGTCATATTACGCCGGATGACTTGCTATAGTGTTGCAATCAATAAGCAGCCTCGAAATTAATCTTATTCATTTGGAAATGTATCTTTGCTTGGAATTGAATTTTTTCATAATACACAAACGGTAAATGATAAAAAAAAAGAGGAGGAGGGAGGCAAAAATAAGCGAGTTGCAAACGAGTTATCTTTATTAGCAAACGATTTAATTATTGGGCGGTCTAGCGAAGGTATTCATTAGGCCGTGCCCGGCGCACACGCGTGCAATTCCGCAATCTCTCTCTCTCTCCCTCTCTCTTTTGACTACCCCTCTTCGTCTCTTTTCTAGTACCGACCAGTCGTCTATCCTTTTTTTTTCCAACCGAGCGGCACGTAACAATTACAGACGGAACAAATAAATTTCCGCGAAACGTTCGGCCCACGGTGCCAGAGAGGAAGGGGGGGTATATAGCTGTGGGGCGGTAAGGGGGAGGGGGAAGCGTAGAGAGAAGAGGCATCTTCTCGCCCTCGGGGCATCACATGCGGGCTCGTAGGGCACACGCGAGCTAGTAGGGGAGAGGCGCACGAATTCCCGAGCGGTGGCATTCCTGCACGCATGTACATTGTGGCGGTGAAGGGGAGGGGGGGTACGTGGGGCGAGATTGCGCTCCCTCCCCCCGGCCTCTCGCCAAAAATCGCACAACAAAACAAACGCAACTAATTTAACTCGCGCTCCCGAACAATTAATCCGAGGCATTTAATTTGATGGGCCGCTCTCTCTCTCTCTCTTTCGACTATACACATACCTCTGCTACCTCAGTGCTGGGATTTTTTCCGCTAGCATTACGGTGTTCGGATTGGGGTGGAAAAAAAGCGGATTGTGTATTTTGAAAGCACTTTGAGAATTTTTGTAATTCTGTGTGTAGAAAGAGAGAGAGAGAGAGAGAGAGGGGGTGGGGGAAGAGAGAGGATGGAATTGAGAGTTGGCCAAACTGGTTTTTTGATTCTTCAAATAAAAACCCTTTCGCAAATACTTGAAAAAGTAACAGTTGTTGGAAAAGAAAAAAAGGAGGAGCATCGAGTGCGGTGGGGGTGGCAGAGCGAGCTGACTCGTGAAAAATATTTGGACGGAGCGCGGGAGTGACAGTGGCCATTAAACTTATTTGCCGAGGTCATTACCAGCATCCGCATTCGCATCACGGCGAATGCATTCGGGTCCGGCCGACGAGGAGGAGGAGGAGTTGGCTGGGCAAGCAGTTTCGCCGAATATTGCACCCGGAGGGACACTTTGTGCGCCGGGCCGGACTAGTCGCTAATTTTTCAAACGGTCTCTCGCACGGTAATGGCCACGGCTAATTACAGATTTTTATCGGCCCGAGAGTCGGCCCCACGGGGCGTAATTATTTGGCCGGCGCCTATTGCCAGGCAAACGAACGGCACGTGCGGGCGGTTAGTCCTCTCCGAGCGGGAATTCGTCGTACCTGCTTTTTGCAACGATTAAGGGCTGTACACGTGCTGGAACGGCCTGCCGCGCTAGCGAACGATATTACTGCAATTGCCATACGCGCGTGGACTCTTCGATATCACGAAATTATTGCCGATTTTTATTTTCGTTCGATTTTTTACAAAAAGCTTCATTTTTTTCCTCGTTTCATCGAGTGTTCGTAAATAACAATTCACAATGGAACGTATTATTATTTATTTTATTCATTTATTTACCGTTTTTTAAACGTATAAAATTTAAGGAGCGTTTATTTGATTTTCAACTATTGCAACGGGAATTTCGGGAATTTGTTTTATTTTAACCGAAGGGTAGGGCTCTAGAAATGTTTGATTGACAGGCGTGTGAATATTGACAAAAAACATTGCACTTCGTTTAAATGTAGAAATTATTTTTCTGTAAAAATGTTAAATGATAAATAAAAAATAAAATGTTTGGTCAAAGGGAGAAAAGCCTTTGGGCAAAAAATACTGTACCGATATCGAGGGCCACGAGTCTGATCGCACGATCAATCATTAATCGAAAAAGTAGGAATCAAAAGCAAACGCGACACACAAATGCACGCACCGACGTACACCATAGACAAGGTATTATTTATTATCTTTAACCTCACTAAACGATAATATACATGAAAAAAAAGTAATCGAGCGATCGAGAGAAGGTCCGCGCTGTAGTACGGATGATGCAAGCAGCCAACTATATTTGTTCTGACCCGCGTGCAGTTACATACTTTTATGTATTTGCACACGCTTGGCCCAGCATCTGGGTATGTTTGCACGCAGAGCGAGAGAGAGAGCCGGAGAGGTGTATGAAGGGGCAAATCACACGCGTCCACAGGGCCGTCTCTAATTTATATGGGTTTGCTATTAATTACTCAAGCCGTTGCCGAACGCTGTAACCGATCGACCCTGGCAGCTCGTCCTTGTTTGTCTTTACGGCAGAGAGAGAGAGAGAGAACGCGTGTTTGCTCGAGCCCTGGCAGCTCTCGGCGTTTATGCACGCACGCGGGCCGGGCAAATAGAAATTCAATTAGCGCGCGTGGCCGCGGAGTTTTTGCGAGCAAGAGGAGAGCCGTTTAAGAATATCCAAATGCAAAATTCAGAGGGCTGCAGCAGTCGCGCGCGCTCGGTGTTTGATTTTCCGCTCTGGGACTCGGCAGAGTCTAAGCGCAGCGGAGGGGGCCGGGGGGGGGGGGGAGCTGCGGCGCTTACGGCCTGCCGCATATTTACCTGTTTGCGCGACGAAATTATTCAAGACTGCCGCGCTGCGTTTCTTGCTTCAAGAAGGCAAAGACCGCGCTCGTGTCGATTCCGACGAATCGATGGGACACGATGCTAGAGGGCATGAGTAACGTTGATAAGTGTACCGGATTCGGCGTGTACGTTTTTTTTTTGATTTCTAGATTTTTCTAGAGTATAGGATTAAATTACGCGACGTTTAGACATGTAATGCAAATGTTCACGTCGGACTCTGCGCGTTGATCGACGTTAACGCGCGAATAGCGATCGTTTTACTATCCTCTTGTATTTTGATATGTAATGCGTATATAATTAAATTTTATTAGTCGGATATTAATACGGTTAGATGTGTGTGTGCTGCGTGTTTACGCCCGCTGCGATAATTAATTTGTATAATATTGAGTGTAATATTCAATTACGATTTAATGAGATGTTGTAACGCTCGTAATTATTTGAAAATGTATTATACGCGGCAAAGGCACAATGAAATAACGAACGCTTATATCGAGCCCCCCCCCCTGCGCGCGCGTGTGCGCGATTCCAATGATATCCGACACCGAGAATTTTCTTACGTTTAATGCAAATGTTTGCGGTGATTAATGCAATTATCGATTGTAATAATTAATTTCCGACGACTCTTTAGCGCTCGAAAATATTTTATTTCCGGAATCGCTCAACAAATATACATTTTCATCGAATTGTAATACGCTATTCCGAGTACTCGGATAAACAAATTTAATGATGAAAAAAAAAAGAAAAGAAATTCAATACATATCAATTAAGCGACGAAATTCCGGGAAATACCAACGAAGCGCAGGGAGAGGGGCCGTTGGAACGCCGTTTATCTCTCCACCCTCTTTCCACAAACTTCCTTCTCTCACTGCTCTTATAATCGCGTTACGCGCGGGGCCTTAGGTGCGTGTCATGAGCAGCAATAGCAGTAGCGGCAGGTAAGCGCCGAAGTAGTTTCTCCTCTCCAACCCCCCGTAGTCACCCCTCCCCCCTCCCTTCCCCTGCCCACCCGGTGGCTTATACATATATATGCTCAGGCAAACTGCAGGTTCCGCGCGAAAAGTTCAACACAACTTCATAACGCCGGAGAGGCTTCAGACTCCCCCTTTCCCGAATTAGCAGCTCGCGCCAAAGCTTCCAGCTGAGAGAGTGAGAGAGAGAGAAAGAGCGATAGAGACGGACGATATCGCGGCAGCCAGGGCAAATTTGTTCTAGCGTGAGCTTACATGGGTTGCGTTAAGTACATATAGGTGACTCCTGCCCCTTTCCACCCTCCCCGCTGAGCTCACGTGGCAACGTTATGTCGGGGGTACGATAAGAACTTGAGCGGGCCCAAGTTTCTCCTTGCCAGTCTACCTAATACAAGCTCGTTAGAAAATTATTGAATACATTATGCAACATGGAAATCTTCGTATCGGTGTGTGTGAGTATGCTCGCGGCGATGTATCGAGTTGGGATTTTCTTTGGATTCTACTGGATATTTGATGTTGCACAAGTGCAAAATGCACGACGAGAGAAAGTGCCTTTAATGCGAATTTATTCGATGGCTAATTTTATTAGCTAATTCGTTAGATTACGTGGGGTATTTTGAAGTGTTTAGCACACACTTTACAGTTGTTTGATTGAAAAATTTAATTTCTCTACAGCTTATTTGGACTCGTTAGCCTGAGCTAATACCGTTGGGATTATAAATCGTTCGAATTTACAGATAATTTAATTTAACGACTTTAACTTCATTTATTTTCAATCGCGTTCGATAAAATAAGAAAGCTCGAGCGTATACTGTCAGTTGAATAACGAACGCTTAGTTCACAGAGAAGAACGAAAAGTTTTGTCTCGCTGGCGTTATCAAAACTCCGAGAATACTGCCGGCGCGCGGACGCAAACAAAAAAGGACGGAGCATTAATGTAAATTTCCCGAATAACGAAGCATAAAGAACTATGGGGTAATAGGCTAACCGACAAAGGCAAGCCCCGAGCACAAAAGCTCGCATGCCCCTTTGCAAAAAGCATAAACACACACGCGCATTAGTCGAAAAGAGAGAGAGAGAGGAAAAAGAAAGAAGCTCTCTCGCGCATTACCGTGAGAGAACAATGCGTGTCCTAAATGGAAAATAATTCGCGGTTCAAGCGCTAAAAAGAAAGAATAAGAGGACGCCGCTGCGCGCGGTAGCTTAACGGTACGCAGACACACGGGCCCAGGAAGGAATCGCGCGGTAGGGCAAGAGAGCCCGCTGGGATCCGTATACGTGACTGCGACGGAGTTAACAACATTACGGCGTTATTAGATTTACCGCAAGCACCGGGGGCCATAGCCCTTCCACCCCGCGGCCGAGGTAAACGCGCGCGAGCTCTCTCCTCCTTCTCTCTCTCTCTCTCTTTTGCCGTATGCCAGCTGCGTCTTCTCTCTCTCGTCGACGCCCCGCGGGCAGCTCTATGTCTCTCGGCTCTAAAAGCTAGGGCGCTACCGAGCAGTTGTGTTTTTTGATTTCCGACCTGACGACTTTATGCTACGTTATGGCGTTTTGATTGAGAGTTTATGACGCTGCTCTGGGAAGTTAGGCGTCGTAGACAAGGTAAATTTTTGCAGGGGAAGAAAGAGCATTTGTTTGTACTGCGCTGTGCTTTTAAACGTAATCAGGCAGTAAGCACGATCGAGGATATTGAATTTTCAGTAGTCGACTTTTAGAATAGTCAGACGTCCACGTCTTGGCGATCAATGTTACTCTACAATTTCTCGTTCCATCCATTTTTTAATCGCGCCAAAAGCTCTTTTTATACACAATGTCACAACGTTCTCCAAGCTGAAAATGCGTAATTAAATGAAATCGCTAGCAGCAAGTTACGAGCGCACATAGAGATAGCAAGAGGCTTCCAAAGCGCAACGCATCAGAAATTCGCATAAACGTAGAGGCTACTTCCTCCAATAAATTAAGAACCGAGGAAGGCGGCTGCGGTAATCGTAGTGAGAGAGCCCATACGGAGCCCCGCAGGAACAAAGGTGGCGCAGTGCGTTCGACGAAGGAGGCAAAGAGAGCAAAGAGAAGCGCGTGCGGAGGGCCGTTTAGCGTCAGATAGCGGAAAACGTACGGGGGCAAAAACATTAGAGCTAGAGCGAGAGAGCTCGCGTGTTATCTTTAAGGGTCGGCCACTCAATGGCTCCCATTCCTGCGTGTATGGGAAAGAGAAAAGGGACGAGAATAGGGGGGAGGGGTGAGCAACCAGCGGTTGGAATTTTTGGCGCGCGCATTCCTCTTTTGCGCGCACACACAGAGCCGCAGATTCATGTCTGATCTCTTTTTCTCTCCCTTGGCCGACGGTTACAAACGACCAGCTCGTATTTCTCTTTCGCGCGCCGCGCGCGCTCTCACGGGCTGGAGAGCGGGTACGGCTCTTTTTTTTTTGCTCTCTTGAAATTTTTCCTGATTAACTGTCTTTATTTCGCGGCGAACGGCAAGTATTTTCGGAAGGTAAGAAAAGAGTGGATTTTGCGGGTTGGCTTATGTTGCAAAATAGAAAAGGTATTTATTTTGAGCTTTTTTTATTAAAATTGACGTATTCTCTGACTATTTAGGGTTAATTTAATGAGTTTTTTTATTTATTTTTTTCCCTGCAAATAGCGTCGTTTATTAGATTAGCTAGAATTAGGGCTGGTTATGAATATATAAAAAATGCTATTATTGAATTTATTACGAGCCCATCTGACGTGCGATTATTGATATATCCTGCATAAAATAATTAATGCGGATAGCTTATTCGGACGGCTAGAAATTATATGAATTTTCAATTTAGAGAAATCATAGCATAATTTATGATCATCAGTTAGCAATGATAATATTAAATAAGCGTTATCCTTCATTTACAAGAAAAAACTATTCAACTATTCAAGCGTCTAAAATAGATAATTAAATAAATTAAAATCTCTTCTAAATAATCCAAGTAAATCCACAGGGTATTACGAGTTTTTCACCAACGCAGGCATACGCTTTTTCTTTTCCTTGCGTAAACTTTGCGAGTCCCGACCGAGAACAGCAACGTGACTGTCGAATCCGAGCGAGAGCGATAAGCGAAATTTAGAACGTCGAGACGGCCGAGCATTTTTGCCTCGGACCGGAAGATTCGTGAAAAATCTGCGTCCCAGTCTTTTTGTACCTCGTGCCCAAGCGGCCGGCGTTTTGTCGCGGCAGATTTATAACGCAAGGTCGAGAGAGAGAGAGGAAAAGAAAAAGGACAACTCGAGAACGAAATGGTCCTGCAGCGCTGCTTTACTCGGCTGTGGGGAGAGTCGGGTTTTCTTTTGATTCAGAGCTTCTCCATTCTGCTGCCCCTTCTTTTTTTTCCACTACGATGAAAATTTTTTTTTTAATGTAAAGTAAATGTCTTTAAAAACCAACTTTGATTTAACGTTGCTTTTAAACATTAAATGTTTATTAAAATACTTCGCATTATTTAACAGATACATCGGTAACTCCACATTAATATTATGAAAATGAAAAAAAAATTATTGCTAAAAATAAAAAAGGATCAAGCAAATGGTGAAAAACAAAAATGAAAAAAAAAGAACAAGTCTCGCACATCTCCGGGTGCGATAAAGACAGGATTCACTTTCTGCTCGCCATACAGATCGAGCGCGCGTCGCTTTAGACCTTTGACGACGAGGAAGAGGTCTGTATGCCTAGCTTACATATATATATATATATAAGCAGACACAATAGGTCCGGCGCCGGGACGCGGAGCGTCTCGTTTGAAGCTAACTGTCCACGACGGGGGTGCAAACTGCCCTTATCGGCCGGACGTTTATGCCTCGCGCCTTATCTGGCCGAGCGGCTCCCCGCTAACGACGCCCGGCTCGTACACGCCCCGTTTCGGCCGGCACAAAAGCTCCTCTCTCTCTCTCTTTCGCTCTATGTCTCTCGGGCTCTCTCTCTCTCTCTCTCTCTCTCTCTCTCTCTCTCTCTTTCTCTCTCCCTGGCTGAATGGCAAGAGTTTTCGGGATACATTTTGAAAGTTTCGCCTGAAGAGAAATGACGTGATATAAAAGCTCGTGTCAACTCGGAGGAAATTTTCAATTCTTGGAATAACAAGAATAGTAAAAGAAGGTTAGCGTGTATGTTTTTCTTTTTCTCCGGAAATCGGAAAATTGGGGTGATAGTGTTTAGATGAAAAATAGGCGAGATTTCTTTATTTATTTATTCGTTTTATACGTTAGGATTTCTTTTAGCTCGGATATTTTTTTACTCCATTTTCCATCCCTGCGCAAACACTTGCGAAACTGTCTTTAAGATAAGGCGAGAGATGTTTCTGGTTAAGTTAGCGTACACAGAGAGTGCAGGAATGACTCTCTCAACGACGTAAATCGTTATCGGAAGCGAATTCTCTTTACGCGGCGAGGAGATGTTTTTACGGCTAGGCATTCTTTATTGTGAAGAGCATGGAGGAGGAAGCATTTGTTACGGGGCGCGCGCGAATCGCGATTCAAGATCATGTGGATATAAATGAAGTTGAGCTCGAGATAAGAGTAATCTGGTGGCTGTAATTGTTAGTAAAAGAAGTTCTCGTGTTACTTTTATCAATTGTTTACTTTTTTCATTGTTTTCGTTGATCAAATAGGATTAGAAAAATTGTTTGTAATAAAAGTTTTTCAGAAACAATTTTTAGAGTATTTTTTAAATAAACCTGGACTTGATATAAATCAAGAAAAGACAAATCTATAGTTGATGTACTACAATCGTTACCGATGTATTGTGCAATGTAGCTTCATCAAATTTACCGTCAATAAAGGCGGAAGACGCCAAAGGTTAAATCTGACTCAGCCGAGAGTAAAAGAGTAGAGAGACGAGAGAGATGCAGAAGGGTAGCGGAAACTGCGGTGAAAACAAAGACGTTACGCGTTGCTATCTCGGAGGTTGTAAAATAACCGATGACGACGGCGCGACGCTTGCTCCAGTCGAGGGGGGGGACGGTTTTCTTTCCGAGACGATCGAGATGCTGGTAACAAATGAGATAAGTCGAAGGATAGATTCACTCGCCTCGGGCGATGTCGTTGTGTTTTTCCCCCCTTTTTGTCCAAGCTTCGATGCGATAATTTTTTTTTCTTTCTTTTTTTTTGGATAAACTTTCTTTTGTGGTCATGCAGAAAAAGAAGCTGATCTTTGTAGATTCATCAATCTCGGACTTTGCTTTTTTTATTATCATACCTCTCGATTAGATGTTATCTAATCTACTCTGAGTATAATTGAATGAGATTCGAGTATAACGCAAGAATCAGTAGTAAAACAACCGTTTTAGTCAGACAAGCAACATTTTTTTAATCCAACAAAATATTAGTCTCCAAAAACTGACATACTTCAACAATATTTAAAATTGTTATAAAAAAATTAATAGAAGCCGGGAGAGAGAGAGAGAGAAATAGAAAATATAAACGGAAAATATTTAGAGATCGTTTGGTAAGTGAAACAGAAAAAAATGAAAAAAAGCGAGGAAATGCAGGCGCGTATGTGTGTGTGAGAGAGGGGGGGGGGAGAGCCGATGCAGCGGCCGCCACAATCCATGCGGGCAGGTACATGCAGGCCGAACTAATTGGAAGTCTTAATAGCACTCGACGGAATAACGCGAGTGTGCGCGCGCGAGCCCTCGTGCGTGGAATTCGCCCTCTCCGGCGGTTCGATGGGCGAATCAACAAACGGAACTGATTTGATTTCGTTCATTAATTCCAGGCGACTTGCAGAGAGGGAGAGAGAGAGAGAGAGAGCTGCCGGCCGAGTTGATTTCCCCCTGTCATATTTTTCGCGTTGCCCGCTCTTCCTCTCTTTATCCTTCCTCTCTTTTTTTTCCATTTCACCGCGAAGATCCCAGGGATTACTAATACGTAAAATGAACAAAAAAACAGAACAGGGAGAAATAGACCGATGTATTATCGTGACCAACGGAAGTATCTTTATTTTTCGATTATTCCAGTGATATTCCATTGTAAAAGGATGACGTTCGTCGTAACAGAAGAGTCGCTGCCACGTCAATATCCATTTCGTTTTTCCAAAGGACTCCCGGCGGCTCCTTTGAAGCCGTTTATATTACATTTTTACAAACGATTACGCGCAAACTCGACCTTCGTCATATCCGACTGGGCAGAAGTAAAAGACGAAAGACGAGTTTGTCGGTCGTCTAGCTTGCGAAGTTCCGGAGCGTTTCACCAAGCGGATAACCAACTCAGCCGTCACGGTAGAAGACGAGATATATTGTTCTTATTTGCAGGCAGAAGAGGAGGGAGAGAGAGAGATGGATATCTAACTCAGTTCCCTTTTCCTAATTACATTTTAAAGGATTATATAATGGAATTGTTTCGCAAAGTCGATTATGAGATTGCCCGGAGGCTCATCTCTCTCTCTTTCTCTTCTTAGCTCGCGATTTTACGCGACGACGCGCCCTCAGGGGGGACTGGCGTGCTACGCTCGGGAAAAGTTACGCTCCGTCCGACTCCTTCACCCCCCCCCCCCTCGCCGGTCGGCCGAGCGCAAATCAAAAGACGTTAAAAAGCGATTCGTCCTCGCTACGAGATCGCCGGGATAATCGGACTTTGGAGTTTCAGTTTCGCGCTTTTCTTTTCTTAGCAGCAGCAGCCGGAGGCCCAGTCGAGCGGGAATTATTAAGGATTGGCTTTATATTGCCCGCGCAACTTTTTCATCTTGATGGAGTGGTCTTGCCGCAAGCTCGCGCGCGCGTGCTCTGACATCGTTTAGTTCGTTTTACCATGTCGTATTCGTCATTTGAATCGAAAGATTTCTTTGATTTTTTTTATTTTTTCGAAAATAAAAAATTCAAAAAAGAGTCTCAGCATAGCGCCTTCCATTCGGACCGAAAAAACGTTACCCACCCTCCTCGCAAAACAACAACTCATTCCCTCCGTAACAGTCCTCCCTCCAACGAAACGCGAAACGAAAAAAAAAAGAGAGAAAAAAACACAGCGTTAGCTTAAGGCTCGCGCATCCGGAAAAAAACGCGCGCGAGGTGCCCTCCCGTTAAAACAAAGTGGTCTGAATAGGACGGGGCTGTAGAGGCAGAGCTGGGCTGAAGGTGGAAAAAGCGTAAAAAGGTAGATTACACGCTGGGGTTTTCATCTCCCTCGGTCAGCTTCCTCGGCTTAGAGTGTTTAATAACCCAAGCGAGCACGAGGGGGTCGAGAGAGAGAGAGAGAGAAAGAGAAGTGGGGAGGGAGAGGGGTAGGGAGATCGCGCATATGAGCGATCGCCGCGGCATTTACGTTAATTAAATTTTCCCGGGAGCTCGGAGCGACGGAAGGAGGTGGCGATGCTGGGGAGCCGGACTGAACGCTGACCTCTTCCACGTTCTCACCCTTAGCCCCGGACTTCAGCGATGAAATGCGTCGAGGATATTTCTCTGGAGGAGAAAGCGGGCGTCATGCGTGAGCGTATGCTGGATAGCCGGGGCATCAATCATTCGAGCTTCAGCGATATCGATTGCTTCGCAGCCGAAGAAAAGTCGAGCGGTGGTGAAAGGCCAGCGGATATGACGACGCTAAGGGTTTTAGAAAATTGAATAGAGATCTCTTCGTTTTCTTTTTCTCTACAGGTCGTGGTTATTTACTTTGGGACTTTTTTCGTACGGCTATAGACAAGGGGAATGAAATTTTCGGTATTGCGGGCAAGGGATAAAAAATTATTTGAAGTGTATCAGAATAAGTCGCGTCGATAGACGAGGCAATCGGCAACGAAAACAGGCTGCGTAGGCTTCGACAATCAAATTGCTTTATCTAAAGCAAGAGAGAGAGCGAAAGACTGCGAAAGGACGTTGGGCGAGCTGAACGTCAGCCGCTAGTTACCGCTCTCCGCGTGTCTCGAGAGCGCGAGAGAAACGAATTCGAGAGGTAATATCCGGCTAGAAGTAATATCAAGTTGACGGGCAGAAGGAGGAGAGCGAGGGGGGGGGCGTGGAAATAAGGTAGCGAAGAAAATCGTCAGGCGGCAGTTGAGCTCGAACCGCGGGCCGTTTGATTCGCCATTCCCGAGAGCGCGCCCGGCTTTATTGCGCACTTTATTTCACTTCCTCCCCGCCGCGCGACAGATCCGATTTGCTCGCGAGAGAGAGAGAGAGAGAGAGAGAGAGAGAGAGAGCGATATAGTGTTGCGGTTGGCAATTGCTCTTCGGCTCGAATAAGCACGCGACCAGGCCATCTCCGCCTCAATCTTCCGCGATTCCGATTACCGTTCGCGCTGTCTATTTACTCGACTTGTCGATAAATAAAAACACCGCCTCGCGTGTAACTCTCTCGCCTGAGAGAGTTTACAAGAGTTGCCCTCGAGAGGAAGAGACACGTGCGCGCCCGGGCCATAATCAATGGCTGGCTTCTCTCCCGCCAGGCCTTGATGACGGAACAGCGGCCTTTGTACATTTGATCCGGACGAATTTCGCCGCGCCGTACGGTAATCGAATCAGAGCCGCGCGACGAGCAGCATCGGCCGCAAATCGGCCATAACGACCGATGCAGTCCTCTCCTCCTACTCTCTCTCTCTCTTCCTCTTTTGGCTGCGGGAGCATCCACACAGCGGTGTCGTCTGACGGGTAATGAGATGAAAGGCCGAAAAAGTACCCTCCCGCCCCCCAGGAGAAGAGAGAGAGGAGTCTCTCTTGCACGCCCGCGTTGATTTAATTAATTTGATTGTTGCAAGAGTTTGCAGGTTTGCCGAGTATCCACAATGTACGTATATATTGTATATTCACGCTTGTCCTTGGTTATTGTGTTTAATGACAAGCTGATAAGCGCGTGAAAGAGACTGTTTGCCCGCGTATTGTATCGATTGTCGACTATCGTAATACGAATGCCCGAGCTAGTTGGCTATCTCGTCCTCCTATTTTTTTCTTTTTGCATTGAAAGATACCGATTTTAAATTGTAATTGATTCGGTAAGTGTCTTATTATTATTATTATTATTTATTTATTTTTTTTTTTTGAGATATGTGAAAATTGAACGTTACGTTAAAAAAATGAAGCGTCGATAAGATTTTTATTTAAATTTACAAACGATTCATAAACTCTGCTGTAAACTTCAGATAGAGAGAGAATCGAATAAGGAGTATAACAAGTTCTCTCCCTACCCTCACACAAAATTCTCGGATATCGAGAGAGTGGTCGAGTTCGAAGCGGCGTAGTAAACTATGATGCAACAGAAGGGAGGCCAAGAGGGATAGAGATAGAGAAGCCCTAGCGAGGCACATACAGATACATGGTAAAGAACGGATAGGGTCGAGATGACAAAAGGGTTTGCGCGCGAGCGCTTGTGGAGAAGAGGGGGGGGCAGGGGGGCTCGCGGATAAAAGCGGCAGCCCTTTCGCTTCAATATCACCGGGGCTCTCCCACACAAAATCGGCACGAGCGTCACGAGCCGTAATTACTAATTAGTTCGCGTGTTGCCGAGAGAGAGAGAGAGAGAGAGAGAGAGAGAGAGAGAGAGAGAAGAGCGGATTGCGCAAAGGGGAGGAAAGAGACGCTTTTGGCGGCCGAGTAGGAGGAGGAGGAGTAGGTATGAGCACACGAGGCTCGGCCATTTATTAAATGCCTTCGATATTAAAATTATAATTGCATTCATTACCCCCGCCCCTCAACTACCGCCTGCCCCACTCTCCTCCCAGCCTTGAGTTGCTGTCGGTTTGGAGCAGACGCGCGCATTGCTGCTAACTGCTGCTGAACTCTCTCTCTCCCTTTTCTCCCCTTCTCTTGCTCTCTCTCTTTCTCTGCAGTGTCGAGGGCCAACTGTCTGCGCTGCTGCTACTATACCTCTCCTCTCGTCTGTATATGGCATCGCTAATTCAAGCCCGAGTGCATCGGACTTTTACAATTTTATCTCAAGGATTAAACGGGCTCTTCTCGATGGTATTATTTTCTTTAACGCATCAAGCTATTTCTTAGGGTTTGCGAGCCAAAGTAACCACAAGGTAAAGGTACGTTGAAGTAAAGGGACGTTGCGTAACAGTATTGACTTTTTTTCAGGTCACTTATTGACAAATCGAGCTCAAAACGAACACTGTCATATATACGATAGTGAGAGAGATAGAGAGTGGGTTATAGGCGATGCATGCAATGCCAGGCGACGGTCCACTGCAGGCTCGAGCGGCTCTATATGATTAGGGAGCGGCGCGCGTCAGCTGAGCAAGGCATACAGAGGCGCGCAGGATTGTGCGGGGCGCGCTATACGCTGTCAGTCCCGCCGTGCCACTGACGGCTCGCTAATTGCTCGCTCTCGCCTCTACTCCTTCTCCGCTCGCCCTTCAAATCCGAAATCTCGACGTCCCTTCGCACACGCTCTAGAGCCTCGCGGCCGTTCGCGTTTCATCGTGCCCCGCCGTCCGAATGCGATTGTCTAATTAGCTGTTTATACCGTCAGAGAGAGGCAGGGAGGGAAAAATTTGATTGGAGAATTTAGATGATAATGTTCGTAAATATTGCAGATTACGGGATGCACAGATGTTTTTTTTCAGTTGGAGAAGTATCGATAAGCCGATTGTTAATGAGAGAAGTGGATCTGTAACACGATTACCCGAACCGTCGATTTGAAGGGCCTACAAGAGAGAAAGAGAGAACGAAGCGAGCTCGGCATAGAGAAGAAGAGAAAAAAGGGTTATAAGAGAGAGAAATCTGAAATAGAGTGAAATCCAATAATCACAGGGCACGAGTCGAGCGCGATTCCTGCTACTCGTGTTAAAAAGCGCGCGGCACACAAAAGCGAAAAAATAAGAGGGCAAAAGAGGGACTTGAAAAATGGAGAGAAGAAGAAACAGCGCGAGAACGGGAAAAAATAAACGATCCAGAGAGAGAGAGGCATCGATCTCCAGTTCGATTCTGAAAAAAAGCTCGCCGGACAATGGCCACGCGGCACGGTGGGGTTAGCGAATTAATTGAGCATATAATCGATGCCGGACTGTCGATAGAGGCACCCCTCTCTACGCGGGCGCGCGCACACATGCAACGCACAACGATCACTCGACGCTCGGACCTGTACACCCCCTCCTCTCTAACCATTCTCGTTTCTATACCAGACTCCAGCTTGATCCGTATCGTTAACCAACGCACAGCGTATACCCCCGGCAATTTCCATGCGCGCTGCTACTTTGATCGACGTATGCTCGATTGCAGACTCGGAAAGAACGCATTTGTATTCTGCGCAACGGCTGGGGGACCATTAACGAACTTACTCCGCTTTTAAGCTTGGCAAAAGCTGAAGAGCTTGCGAGGAAAGATCGATCGTCTTCGAACTGCCTGCAAGTCTTACATGTTTCTTTTTATCGCAAGCTTTAACGTGATTATGGTTACAGCCTCACCTGAGCGTTAATTTTGTAATCAGTACCGATTGTGGGTTGAAGCTCGGACATCCAATTGCTAAGAGAAATTTTGCAAGACCTGCGGAAATAAGCGCAATTAGGGAAATTACGATTTCTTCGGCGCCACGATTTAACTAGCGGGGGTTGAAATACTAACCTATAGAAGCATATTCTCCAATTACACCTATGTTCAACTCGCTTCATTCTCGAAATATCAAAGGTCAAATCAAACACTTTTTTAAAAAATAATAAATACCATGCTTATAAATACCATTTTTTTATACTATGCAAATAATAATAGTACTATTAGTCATTATTAAAATTATCATTTAATAGAGGAGGGTACATCCATTAGCGAAATACATTAAAGACACAAACTGTAATAATGTTGCGGTAATGAACATCCTGATGCCGGAAAAGGTCAACATGTTTCTCAACATTCCAACCTTAATAGCATTTTTAACAGGTTCCGGGTTGAACTGATAAAAATTAGTATGCTGACCTGTTATGTTCCCCCGAACCAGGTCTAGGGCTATTTTTTTACTTTGCGATCGATCCATATGTATTTTCATTGCTGGAGAGATCTGCGATCAAGATCATGCCCATGAGTAATTTACGACCGACTCGCTTCTGGAGCTCATTTCCACCGCCGAAAAATACTGTTTGAGATAAGCACAAAGAGACTTTTTTGATAGAATTTATGAGAGTGTTTAAGTAGACATACGGCGTCACTCAATGCAAAATAAATTCGTAAATATAGCGACTGAACAGTCTACGAGCGGAGATTCCGCACAGAGACGTCGAGTTATTATTATTACTATTATTATTATTATTATTATTATTATTATTATTATTACTATTATTATTATAAATATTGTCAATAAGACCGTTATTTTTTATTGCGTTGTAGATTATGGCGAATGTCCTCTTCCCAAATTCCTAGACGATGAAAAAAACAGATTGATTTACCTTCTTCTAATGTGCTTCTAATCCTGTAATTCAAAGACGCCAAAAATAAAATATTTAATAAACTAATAATAAAAATTTACTAGTTATTGTTTTAAATTATTTGTTCGGATAAGTTTATAATAATATCTTTACGCTTACACAATTTAATCCTAATAAGGTCATCTTATAAATGTACTAGCGCACTTGTAGCAAAATTCCCCCGTACTTAATAGAAGTCTCTCCAATTTTATCCCGCAAAACTATTCCCCAGCAAAAACCAAGTGTTCAGGCGCAGTTGCAGGCGAGGCCCCGCGTACTTAATGAAAGTCTCCCACTTTAACGCCTCACAGATATTCCTTTCTACAAAGTGTACAGGTGCAGTTGCAAGCAAGTACTCCCGTACTTAATGAGTCCTCATTTTTATGCCTCAAAGACGTTTCTGTGCAAAAACATAGTGTAACAGCGCACTTGCAGGCAAGTCCCCCCAAAATTAATGGGAATCCCCCCACTTTAACGCCTTACAAATATTCCTAACTATAAACAAAGTGTGCAAGCACAGTTGCAAGCAAGTACTTTTGTACTTATATTATCTTAGCATTTCGTACTTTAGTAAAGAATTAAAATTATTTATTATGTTTAATTTTTAATAATTTTATGAATTATTATAACCAAAAAGAAATTAAATGTTCATATGTAAAAACGAAATATGAATACACTTGAATTTCAAATAGAGCGCTCTTATCTATAGTTCTCCGATTGACCGCTAAGCGGCCAGCGCTGAGTCGCTCTTCTAGCAAGTGAAATAATACTCTCATGTACATATAATAGGCTTGTTCGGCTACGACGGGCATTCCTCTTAACTTATACGGTTTTTTACTTTTTTTCGATAAGTGATACACCAGCTTTCTAATGTACCTACTACAGACTATGTTCTTCATCCTACAGAAGATTTACAGGTTAAAGCGTTCGCTAGGCAAAGTATCATAAAAAATGTACAAAACTTTTTATACGTAAAATTTATTGTTTTATTGTATAAAATAATACATAGCGTCTTTTGATTACAGGATTAAAAGTACATTAGGAGAAGGTTAATCAATCTGTTTTTTTTCATCGTCTAGGAATTAGGGAAGATGACATTCGCCATAATCTGCAACGTAATAAAGAATAATGGTCTTATTGACAATGTTTATAATAATTTTTTATTGGTATGTGCGGGGTTCTTTTGTGTTAAAAGTAAATGAAATACAACAACGTTGGTTTGGCGCACCAATAGTGTATTACTGCCTTGGTGCAAGAGGTGTGATGTGCCTCACCCGAAGGTTATTCTCACGAGCGAAGCGACATTCTTGAAACGGGTGCATTCTGTAATTGTTTTTCCTTTAATTTGTGGATTATCATTTCGTAAGAGTGAGCGGATACAATAGTAGAAAATTTTTTGGAGTCAAGAAGGTGATGAAAATGCCCTTTACTTTTTAGATTGAAACTTAGCAACTTGCTTCATGTACTAGAGCCGAATGCCTTTGATAAAAGATCGTAATTAAAGAGAATGTTAGCTCCCGGATGAGCTTTAATCGTGGCAGCAAAATGGATTTGAATAATTGTGACTATGTACGGGTCGTCGACCATCTTCGCTTGTATCTCTGCAATAGCGTTGTCGGGTGTTACTTTCAGCCCATGACGGGTTGTGCAGAATAATATGCCTCTAATGTGTACTGATTCATTGGTGAAAGCGATGAGATGTTGATCTATTAAATTGCAAAAAGTATTGTAGTCTTCTTTGTGTACGGTGATTGATTGTAATTCTGTAATAATAGCAGTTTCCGGGAATTCTTTTTTGGTTCTAGACGAGTTTGGCAGATCCGACAATGCTTTGGCTAAGACTTTGTTGACGAAAACCCGCGCGATGTTAATTTTACCAATGTCCTCAGCTACTTCAAACAAAACTGTACATTGGTCGTTCCCGTAATTTGCGAATCTGTACTCCAGATATTGCGAGTTTGTGAATTTTGATATTTTGGCAAGCTTCCGTGTTAATTTTGAATTGTTGCAGAATGTATACTTGGGCCATTTAGTTAACAACACCGTCGTAATAGGTGACACAAAAGTTCGAAGCGAATGTGAACATATTACGTACGAGTCGACGTCTATTGTTGCTCTTAGCTGATAATGCATGCATTGACAAAACTCGAGCCCGGACATACTGCAATACTGTGGCCCATCTGAATCGTCGGAATCGTTCAAGGTATCAATATTCAGTAAGTCTTTGTCACTTCCTAGTGAAATATCGCTTGAACTGAAATGAATAAAATAAGTTAATAAACAAATTCTGACTGATAAGGTAGTTTTAATGATTTATTGGGTTATTGGGTTCAATTGGGCTCAACAATCGTAGGCACGCCGCAGCGCATCGGCGGGATTGAATTTCGCAATGGCAACAATCCAACTTCATCTAAAAAGCTCACGCTTTTTTCGTTTAAACTTACTAGTTCACTAAGCAAACATAACAAGGAAAAATTCCAAAGCTCTGGATGCAATTCCGGATAAGAAGCCCTCGCTTCGATCGGGAGAACAACCTTCGGGTGAGGCGCAACACACCTCCCGCACCAGGGCAGTAATATACTATTTTTGATAACTTATAAATGCTAGAATCGTATGCATTAATACGACGTTTTTTCTTTGTGTTTTTTTATCCTGTTTTTGGATTAATCTCCAAAATGATCCTAAAAAAACAAATATTTTTATGTATTTCTTAAGAAGGAACTATGAAAATGTAACAACACTGAGTGGGAAAAAGAGCGCTATAGGCTCGAGTCAGACTAACATTGACTACTCTTCAAAATGGAGCCGCTATTCCTCCGCAAACGATCGGCTGCTACTCCGTAAACTTGTAAAAGTGAAGTGAGGGTACTGCGCTGTGTCGCCTCTGCTCATCAGCGTAGCAGCGGCTCGTTTACGGAGCAGCAGCGGCTCCGTTTCGAAGAGTAGCCAGCGTTAGCGCGGTTGAGCCTACAGGGCTCTTTTCCTCTCTCAGTGAATGAATAATCTTACCGTTGAGTAAACTCCAAAGTTTTTCAATGGAAGGATTGTACGTTAATCCAAAAATGTAGTAGCGTACACTGAAAAAATTTTAGCGCTGCAGAAGCCCCTATTGGTGCGTAACACGTACTAAATTGTGTTTGCCGAACGTCCATGTTTTTGTGACAGCTCTTACCCCGTTTTGGGGTAAGAGAGTCACCAATTTAGTGCAACAGCAGCGCCACTGGCTAAGTTAACTAGCTGTCTTTTTTCGTGCTGATGTCATATTTTGTTTGCGTGCGGTAGCGTGCCATTCGTCCTGCTACTTTTCTAAGTATGGTTATAATAAGTCTATATAAATGCCTTAACATGGAACATGTAATGGATCTGAGTGTGAATGTTGATGTATGTATGATAGAAGAGGATGAATGTACTGCACGTTTGGAGTTACTGCTGCCCCATGTTTTGGTGCTTCAGTTTCACTAAAACGAGGCAGCTCCTACCCCAAATCCCTGGCGTATGAGCGCTACTACATAGAGGGCGTCTGTCGCGTCAAAATTTTTTCAGTAAGAAAAGAAATAAGCACTCCTTCTAAAAAATCTTCACATTTTATTAATCTGATGTCATTAAAAGTTACGTAAAAGTGAGCATTATCATCAAATAACGAGGCTCCTGTAAATTATAAAATAAATAAATATATTTATTGTTTCAGCAACGCCTGATATGGTCCGACATCCCTTTTCTTTTTATTGAACCTTTACAGTTACGGACAATTAGCATATACTTTAGGATCTACAAATTGAGAACTCGATAGTTCTCAAAAAACTAAAACATTCTCGTTCGATTTCTTATTAAATAAGAACCTTCCATTGTGCATCAACTCGCGCAAAATTTCTCTGCGGTCTTTAGATTTTACTTGTTTTCAAATAAATTACTATTACTTCTTTTAGTGGATGCTTTTGCTTCACATACACGGATAGTTTTCGGAATAGATCTCCACAAAATGGACAAGCATTATTTTTGTATTCTCTATTCACTTTTGGTTTTGCAAGTGTCTATTATTTAGAAAACACGATAAAAAAGAATTTGATTATTCGCATTAAATTTCATCAACAACCACATCGGACTCATTGAAGGCCATAATAACTTTTACAGAAAGGCTATCTCGCAAAAGAATAAAAGCCAATGCGAAATTTGCGCGCGTATAAACGCATTACGCGCTTATTACCTGAAAACTCGTAAAACCATCACGCGTTGAATAATCGTTCCGATCTCTGAAACCCGAAAAACTTCATTTTCACTGCATTCGGATGAAAATTTTCACCAGTATCCTCCTACCCTTTCCCCGGACTGCAGTGGCATACATTACAGCGGCCGATCATAACGATAAACTCCAACTGCAAACGTATTGGTTCTATCAGTTTTTGGGTCGGGAGATGCTGTAGGGGGAGGAGGTGTAGGTGGTATGGCAAGCGATAGTGAGTAACGAACGCTAGCCGCGATCGGCCGCAAATTTATATCTGATTCGCCACCAATCAACTTCTACATACGCCTTTCTCGCTCGCGCTCGATGCTCCGGATCACCTCTCTCCCATGCCCTCTTTCTCGGTGAGCAATTGCGCATTTCGTATGCTGCAGTATCTCGCGCTGATCGCGGCCTCGATTACTGTAATGCGAGATGAATTCTGCCGACTGACCAATCGTTCTGCTAAATGATATTCAAGAGATGATGCCAAAAAATACTATAAACCTTTATAACTTTTATATGTATATCATTTACATATTAGTATTTTCATTTCACTAAAGAAAAATGTAACATGTTCGCACAACTCGTTTTCCGTTCTCTCACGTAAAATTCTATCCAAACGCAGCTTGCTAGAAAAAGAGAGAGAAAGAGAGAAAGATCGTCCAGCACTTTCGGTGATCGGCCCGAAAAGTCCGCGGGAGCGCAAAATTGATCCACGCACCAGAGCCGCTGATTTATTACCGGAGAGTGAAGGGAACAGCACTAGGGAAGGGGGAGGGGCGGTCAGCTTGGGGGAATTAATAAAGCGGCCCAGTATATCGCGAGTGCGAGGCGCGCACGCATCGTCCGGACTATACTTCACAATCTCTCTCTCTCTCTCTGTCGCGGCTCTCTCCGTGCGCCGGAGCTAAATCGAATCTGCAAGCGCAAAACGCTTTGATTTACATCGCTGGCCATCCCCCCTTTCCTCTCTCGCTACGGATTTTGGAAGAGGGGAGGCAACTGCAGAGTTAGGCAACGCGCGATAAGAGTGGACTCGCGCGCGATGATGGATTCGCTCGGCCGAGCCAATTTAAGAAGGTTTATCACCTTTTACCGCCGGCTCTATATTTCTTTCTCGATACTCGTGTGTGTTGTGCTCTCTCGGCGGCCTGGTATAGTTGAATATTAATGCAACTCTGCGGCGTTACCCGTTTGGAGTTTAGCGATACAAGTGATTTCATATTTGTCGATGTTATTAAATAATGTTTTCGTTCTACGAGACGATAATTTTCATTATTTACAGTTTTTAAAATGTTATTTTGTATTTTTCAAAGAAAACACCTTTGTTATGCGGAAAATTAACGATAACTTCTTAACGAGTTAACTGGCGATATAATTTCAGTGAAAAATGCTAGAGCAGTCTTGGGTGGAAAAAAATGAAAATAAGGAAAAAAGAAGGAAGAACAGGGTAGAGAAAGCAGGGGGTAAACTGACATGACAGGAAGACTTTCGGCGTGGCTGTCCCAGCAAAAGTAAAAAGAGCGAAAGAAAAACGAAGATAAAGGGAAACAAAAGAACGAGCGCCAGCGGGAAGAAAAAGGTGAAGAGGAAAACGAGGCGCGGCGGAAAACAGCAGAGGGTCCTTGCAGGCGCTATGCTTTTCCCTTCTCTCTCTTCTAGCCTTTTTGTTTTTTCCGCTGAATTAAAAATGCCCGGCGATAGACGAGCAGCTCCCGGGCGTCCCCGGGGCGTGAGATAAGGCAAAATTGCGGGATCGACGTTTTCGAGTGCAGCGGCAGCGACAGCCATGTGTGTATGCGTAAAATAGATTTCTCCTTTTTTTTCTTTTCTTTTCAGAACGTTCGTCGGCGCCGGCGGGCTCCTTATCGGCCAAAATGAAATCTCGCGGGTCTCGTTTTGCCAATCGTGCGTCTCCCTTGCGAGCGAACATTCCTGGGCATCGCAGAACTGCCGGCGGATTTGAAAGTCTAAATCGGACGCTTCTGCTTGGTTAGTTTAATTTTCCGATGTGTTCGAGAATACACAGGAAAATTATTATGCGTTTTCTTAGGTAAAAATTCATTTTGGACCACTTACACGCTTAATTTTCATTCTCGTAATAATTTTAACAACGCATAAAAGTTTAAAGTTGCGAAAATTAAAGGGCGACACGCACGTGGATAGAAAGAAGAGAGAGGGGCAGTAGTAAAAGTAAAAGCACAGTCAGGCGCGCGACCACGACGAGCTTGCCAGATGGGAATTATACCGTTTGCATAAATCCCCGAAAGTCGAGACAATTTGGACTCGTAAACATAATTAATAGGGTGGCATTAATTCTCAGATTTTTCCCGCGTTTACAAACACATGTTGCCACGACATTGCTAACTGCTGCCTAGTCGCGGCTAAGAGAGAGACAGAGAGGGATTGAATAATTACGAAACTTTTAGAGTTCCAAACTCATCTCTGTAGCTCTTTCTTCAATTTAATCATCTTAATTTTTATCCACGAGTTTAATTTACTTGGACTTTTAATTCGTACAATGAAATTTAATTTTCCAAGTTAAACATTTTTTCAAAATCTGTGGAAATTCCGACTCTTGTCGATCTCGCGCGTATCTCTCAATCGACAAAAGCTCAAAAAAAGAGAGCCCTCCAATTGGGCAAATCGGTCGAGCACACTCGATAAAGAAAGAGCAAGAGAGCTCGTATAGCTTGAGCCGGAGTAACCATCAGCCCGTAGCGCAGATATACAGACTCGCACACGTTGGCGCGCTAAACGAAGCGTCACAGCCCACAGAGAGAGAGAGAGAGAGAGAGGAGGGAAGGGAGACGCGCTAGGCCCGAGGCTGGTAGGTATCCTAAGCCGGCTTGACTAATTGGCAGCGTTATAATCATGGGGACACGGTTAGGTTGGTATTACCGCGAGTTATAGCCCTCTCTCCTCCCTTCTCGCGTCCCTCCCCTCACCTAGAGCTTGCACACTGAACCCTTTCACCTTCCGTCTACTTGCCCTGCCTCAGCCCCACCTCTCTCTCAACCTCGTCCCTGGCGTCACACATTCGTGCACACGGACGAGGGAGTCGCGCGCTTAATGACCGCGCCGTTTACGCAAATTTTCCCATTATGCGTGCTAGCCCCCTCCCCCTCTACTTTCCCATCTCCGCGCGATGCCCGAGGAGAGTGTCGTTTGCGAACGTAATACTCGGCTGACTGTCGGTTTGCGGTGGAACCTCTCACTCTCTGTCTATCTCTCGCCCTCACTCTCTCTCTCTCTCTCTCTCTCTCTCTCTCTTTTAGCGTGGCCGGGATACGGCGCCGGCAACCGGAGATTACTCGAAAAATGCGATTCCTGCGATGTGGCTATTGACGACGTCTGGGAGGAAGGCACTCTGTGCAGTCGTTCTTTTTTTTCATCCCTCCTCCCAGACGCCAAGGGAAATAAGCTAGCTGGACGCGTTTGCGTTTGGCCTGTCTCGATTATCGTTTGGTTTGAGAAAATTGATGAAAATATCGCAACTCGCACCCTGGGCTTTTCGACGTGTTTGTCATTTTTACGAGTCTCGGTAAAACAGAGAGAAAGAGAAAGCTGGTGCGGTCTTAAGCAATCGATTTTCACGTAGACTCGTTGAGCAGTGGGCTCTCGTAGCTCTCCCACCCTCTCTTTTCCTCTCTCCGCGCGCTGCTCCTCGACCGCGGCGCGTAAGACTGACGAATGCGTTCTGGTCAGTTGGGGAAGCTTATGGCCCCGGCGCCCGAGCCAGAGCGAGATTTACAAGTTTAGTTACTGTTGATCACACCCTCGGGAATGACCCAATGGCTTCCACCTATTCCCTCTCCTACCGCCTACACTTCTCACTCTCTCGTTTTACTTTTGCCCGAGCTTAGCTTTCCGTTTCTCCGGATCGAGTTGAAACTCTTTCGCTTAAGATGCTGAAAAGACAGAACGGCAATTCTGAAGTTATCTGCATATTTTCTGCGTCGGTGGATATGAACGAAAACAAAAAAGGTAATTAAAGGATGGAATTTTGTTTTCTCGTGGATGTAAATCATAAAATTTCTCCCATTAACAGAGCTTGCGTTATCTTAACTTTAATGAACACATTTACGACGCGAATTTTTCTTGATTCCAACGTCCGAATGAAAAAGCAACACACAAATCCTTATGCTTGAGAAATGATCATCTCCGGCGTATTATAAGACCATAAAGTAGTCTGGCCGACATAAACCAAGGCACAGAAGCGATAAACGTCGTAACAGACGACCCACGGAGCAAGAGAGAAACTCACATGATCGAGAATCATTCCTTGGGCTAACGAAAAATTCCAGCCTCAAAAATTGAGGCGACAAATCTTGAGGCCGCTCTCTGCTTAACCATTACGGATTGCCCCCGGCTATTTTCCGCTTTTTTCGTCCCTCCAGCCCCAAAATGACCACTCACGGATAAGCCTCGAACCGGCAGTTATATATCGTCGGCCGGTGTCTGCGGGCATTTGTTTGAATTATTTCGCGGGCCGTGCGATTTTTTATTATCAGTATTTCCTCGGCGCGCCTTCCTTTTTTTCACGGTGCGTCGCTTTTTTATATGGCCCGCATCGTCCCGACACGCGACGATGTGGCCGTTTTTGTAACCCAAGCTTGCTGAGGGAAGTGCGATTTTTGATTGAAAAAAATGCAGTTAGGAAGGCGGAGGAAGGATGAGGCGAGGCTTTGAAAAGTTGATACCGGATTTTCGAGTGCGCCTCTCGATGCATTTGCGAGAGTCGGATTGCATCTCTCAGCTGCGGAATATTTCGCGTCGTTTGCTCGTTCTTCTGTTCTCTACGCGCGTAGGCGCCGATGAAACGAAATTCCTTTCTCTTTTCTCTGCTTTAATAATTTTTCATCCTCCGCTGAATAATAATACCTGCGTTTTATTTGAAAACTATTTTTTTTCTGTCTATCGAAAAATCAATAAAAATTATTTAATTCACACTCCCTGGTGGTAATCGAGGATAAAGCAGATAGTCAAATAAAAATTTTAAATGATATTTTTTTTTTTTTTAACGAATAGCTGGATCGAAAAAATAGTTCAAACAAAAAAAGCGGTACGTAATAGCCGGGAGCTTCTGTAACGGGAGTTGAAAGAATACACCAGGACGTTTGGACTTTTATTTGAAAAGAATGCCTGCGTTTTGCGCGAGAGCGAAAAATGCACTACCTCCGATACCTCTCTCTCTCTCTCTCTCTCTCTTTTTTCCACGTGGACTAACGAAAAAAAGGGGAGGACTGGGAACTTTGAAAAGTTGATACCAGATTTTCGAGAGCCGCGTGGCAGGCGTGTGTCGAATTGAATTTCCCATTGACAGGGGGAGGGAGGTGAAATTCTCACTTTATAGATATATATACACAACGTATGGATAGATTTTCGTCAGAAGTCCGGAGAGAGAGCGTTATTGATTGCGATTTCATAGGTGGCGCGATATGAGGAAACTTCTGGCAGGATATCATTTTAATGGCATTACGATGGCCATCTGTGCATGTCTGCCTCTGTGTATGTGTTGGCTATTTTAAAACTGTAAACTCGTCTGATTGATTGTTAAGGGGAGAAATTCGTTATTAGTCGAGCGAAGAGATTTTAAAAGCACGTTAGAAGCTTCAAAGTGTAATTTTTATACAGTTTTATGTAAATTTGTTTGGGAAAGAGGGGCGATATATTGGAACTTTTTGAATTTGAATCTTATTAACTAATTATAATATTTATCGTGTTTTTTTTCTGCTTGCGTATCAACTCGGTAACCACGAATATACAACGCGTGATTGTGGTTAACCGAAGCCTTTGGACTACCTCTAATTTGCGCGTTATATCTGTTCTTTTTTTTCGTCCACAAACCGTTCCTCCAGCCTAATCGCCACCCTCTAGCTTCGAGCCCATCCTCTGCGGTAATATTTAATTTTTAATCCGACTGTATTCAAATGCACCGGACCCGCGCACCTTCCTCATCTCTCTTGACTCTCCTCGTACTAATGGGAATACGATTTATAACCTCGCCGCAGCTTATTTTACATTTATGCTAAAGACTTAGGGGAGTGAAAGTATGCAGCCATACACACTTATTACACAAGTTTTACGAATACATACGAGCTGACTAATTATAGGGGACAAGTCTTGATTTACAGATTATTTTTGCTTTTGGAAAAAGTATTCAAATTTTTCATACTTTTTCCTAAGTTTTCGTTTAAACCTTTGAAATTGATATAAAATAGCAGGTTATAGTAATAAAAATAATCAAAGCGCAATCAACACTTAAGGTTAAAAACGGTACTTTAAGGTCGTAACAACGATACATAAAGATATGACAAAGAGCTCGTCTGTCAGATAATATAGTCGGAAGGAGATGATAAAAAGAAACTTTCATTTCATTTTAATGCTTTTTAAGTAAAAGTTAAGTTACTAAAAAAAGATTCTTTTTCACGCTGCTAAAAAATTATATAATAAATAAAAAAACACAAAAATTCCATTTATCTGTATAAAAGCAACCTATCACTTTTCCAACAAAAAGCAATTCGTCAAGATAACTTTCAACCAGTTACAAAATGACGCTTCTCGTAATCCATTCCAAGACTGTGTAATCAGTCCATTCTCCAGATCGAGATTCCCCGAGGCTCGAGCGAAGAAGCCAAAACCTTAACGACGCGATCCGCGCGAATTAAGCGCGAAACGATAAAGGCGAAAGCCGCGTCGGCCGTAAGTCTAAGGTAGCGAGCGGCGATAAAGGGCCGGCGAAGGGGGATGGGCCTGGTGTCTTAACTGCCAGGCATCCGTCATAATACGAGGTGGCAAAAGCCGCGGCAACAAAAGGCCAAAGAACGCCGGGACTCGTATAACTCCTCGTTTGTGCCTGCTTTTGTTTCTAATGCCCACGGGGAGAGAGAGAGCGAGAGAGAGCGATGGTGCCGAGATCTTTCCTACGTACATCAAAGTTTATGGGGCGGACGCGCCGACGACTCGCGAGAGCACGAGAATGAATCTTAATCGTGGTGAGATGAGCGTGCGCGGCGCGTTTGTCTTGGTCTACCGCTCGAGAAGAGATTTAAACGTTCCTTGGCATTGCTTCGCTCGGGTTATTGGCTGAGTTTTGTGCGTGAAATTTTGGTTGCGAGATATTTCAACGGAAGAATGTACAAGTTGCGTGTATGTGTATCATTATACGCTTAATCGTATTGCTACCTTTACTATACGTAATACCAAGTTTTTTGCACAAGACATTTTTCTAATTTTACGTTACTTAATTTTATTTGGGTTCAATAATCTTTTCTGAATTGCAATAAAAAAAAGATTTATAAAACAGTTCCACTTGAAGCCGAAAGTGTCGTCTGCAAAGAATCAAAATTCAAATCTGTCGCAGGACTAGGAAAGAGCCGCTCGGCGTTATCTCTCGACCGTTAACACGTGTAGCATCGAGCAGGGGGTATAAGTCGTAGCGCCAGAGGCAATGGTGGTCACTGCGGCTTGGCATCCCAACGAGTGAGAGAGAAGCTTTTCGTAATTTCGTCTCACGTAATCGTACCCTTGTAATTGTCCGCGCGAGAGGAATCGAGAGACCCTCTCTCGGACTCTCGAAAACTGCCCCGCGGGGCTGTCGAGTTTCACGGCGCAGCACACGGGCGCTCGGGCTAGCTCCTCGGCTAACCTCCGCGATACATCCCGCGGGGCGAATCACGACTTCTCTCTCTACGAAGCATCCCGGTCTCCCTTCCGGCTCGCCTCGCTTCCTTTAACGCGATCGTTTTTAATCGAGCCACGGCTTAATGGCCCGTTACGCGTACACCTGGATTAACGCCCTTGATGGCTATTTCTTGCCCACTCGATGGACTAGCGATGGCCTTTAATTATTTTACTGGAAATTGAGAAGGTCGTTTGCGTGATTTTGAGGTCCAAGATGTTTCGGAGGTTACGCAGGAATATTCAGCTCAAGGCGATTTTTTCGGTTATTAAGTAGTATAAGTTGTTTTCGATCAGACGCGTTGCTTTTGAAATGGCTTTAAATAAATCAAATGTAAGGCTATGAAATAAAAATATTAAATTAGCTTTTTTTTAGTCCAGAGACTTTTCTTACTCTATTTTTGCTGATATCGCTGGTCTCCTACACCAGTAAACTAAAAACACAAAAAAAAAATAACAAAATAGAGTTGGACAGTTGACGATATGACTATAGTCCCCTACAAGAAAGCTAATTTCCCTTTTATTTTCCAATCTGTTATTTGATAAATAATTTAGGATGCCCATTAGCAAGAAGCACTTACATTGAAGCAATTCCACTGGCAATGCGAAGCAGAAATTCCGTCGTTCCCGAGCATGCATAATCAAAGCAAAGCTACGATGCGCCGTAGTCCGTTATCTTCGTTGCAAGCCTAAGAATCAGCCTTAAGTGCATCGTCTCGACCACATCCCCAATCGCTTCACAAACCTATTTTTGATTTATGACTAGCTGCTAGCAAATCACACGGCTTTTCCGGCTAATCGGATCAAACGGATGGGAGGCATGCACTTGCTCTATCAAATTTCAACGACGGGAAAGACGGAAGTCGGCTGATGAATGAACGATGAGCTGGGACGGCATTTCATTTCCAGCGACTTCGACGACGGGCCGGCACTCGGTAATGAAAAAGTGTGGACTGGTAAAAAAAAAACTTCAGTGTGTCTGCCGTGTCGACGAGGCTATTTCTTTTTATTTATTTAAAGCGGCTAAGCACAACGGTCGAGCAGGGATACGACGATGACTCGAGAGCGCTGAGCGCAAGATGCCGGAAAATTGAAGGTTTGAAAAATTCATGGCACCTCCCCCGTTTCCACGCTCTTCGCTCGGATTTCGCGAGCGTCTGTTTTACTTTACGTGCTTGCTTTTCCCAGGCGGCATGACAGTGATATTTTTATTTTGCTAACCTAGTCTTTATGGAGGGCTAATTATTATTCATTTGTAATAATACGTTCAAGAGTAAAGAACTTTTTATTAATTTTTTTTTTTTAATGTCAATATGACCAAATGTTTGCGATGATAGCTTGATTCGACGCATAAAATTGAAAATACAGACGCGTAAACGGCGTTATTAAACGGCTAAGAGAAGCATCAATTGCAAGCGGTGAATAATAGAGCGAAGGTTGCCGGGCAGGAGAACGAAGCCGGTCCCGAGGCCGAGGAAGAAGGTAGAGACTGTTATTGCAATCCAGCTTTAGCAAGAGACGCGGCGGTTGCGGTCATCGGCGCGCAAAAGCCTTCATCTCGCTTTAATCCAAACCAGAGAGAGAGAGAGGAAGAGAGAGTCCATTCGCGTCTGAATAATTCGTCGAGTGTGCCCGGCGTGTCCGGCCCAGCGGAATAACAGAGCAGAGAGATAGCCGTATCACGGCTACAGGAGAGAAGGCCCGGGAAGGGGGGTTAACGCTTCGTTTGAAAAGGCGGCCCGCCGATTAATCAACAACGAGTTAAGGACACGGCACGCGAACACCAGAGTGTGTGGATCATTTTCCTCGCGCATCACTCCTCCCCACCTCGTCACTCCGCGCATGCGTTAATGTTTCATCTCTCTCTCTCTCTCGACGAGCGGGATCTAATTGACTCGGCGAGCTGCGTCTGAATTATTCGCGCTAGATATTCGTGCGAGAAGGCGATAAACACACGCGCTACTGCGGACAGGTCTCTCGCGCGCGCTGCCGGGGAAATAAAAGAAACTTTCATATTCTACCCTCGTATGCCTGCGCGCCCTGTACGATAGCGCCGCGGCAATTATCGAGCCGTGTAATTCGTTACGAGCCGCCCACATTCGTCTTGGCTCTCTCTGGTAACTGCACGAGGAGATGGAGGGGGGGTTAAGTAAATAGCAGCGATACCTATGTAGACACATCGGTAGGCAGGCGTTTGGTAATAATGGCCCGACGGCATTATTTACAGCTAACGGCGCGCTTGACCACTGAAATTAACTTGTTTCGCTTGTAACATGCTAGAACGAAGTAATTACATTGGATGGTGATTAATTTTTTTTTCTTCACGATTACATGGAAACTTTTGAATAAAACAGCACCTCCGATCGATTCTATTTTCCGTACTGTTGAGTGATACCCGCCGCACGGGCATCATTTCTCTTGGACCCGAACAAAAAAAGAAGAAGCAGAGGAAGAGAGAGAGACGAACAAGCAGATGCACGCGTGTGTGACCCTCATCGGCCAGAGATAAATCCCAGACAGACGCGGCAGAACAAATAATGGCGGCGCAGGCACGGAGAAAGTAAACCGCCGCCGCTTTGCCTTCGACTTATTTACATTGGCCAACTCGCATAACTTCCGGTTAACGAGTCACGAAGGGCCATTCGAGCGCCGCGAACGGGGCAACGATATGCGCGTTCGATAGCGCGGCAAAGCTCGGAGAGAGGATGGCCATTGCCAAGCCGCACTTGCGTGCTTCCTCGTCTCTCCCTTGGCGCGCACTACTCTCTCTCTCTCTCTCTTCTGTTAAATTGCCACTCGAGTTATCTGCTCGTCCTGCTTTTTACAACCGATTATCGTCCGACAAGGCTGCGTTTTCAAATCGATTATTCGTGGTATAGGAGGGAAATAAAAAAAGAAACGCGTGGGCTTGCGCGGGTGTAATAAAGATCACTCTCGATCGAGTAATGAGCTCTAGGGTAAAGTTGAAAAATTTAAATGGCCTCGTTTAGCATGAAATTTTCAGGTAGAACTTATGATTTATTTAACGGCGATTTCGGGTGTACGGAAGGAGGAGAGCAGACACACTTTTTGACGAGGCTCTTAGCTAATTGAATCGGCGTTAGAGTCCTGCCAGCGCACAGCCGGGGATATTGAATTATCTCGCCATTAACGTGGCCGATAATGAAGCAACGGTTCGTTAAATTTTACGTGCGACGATCGAAGACAGTAGGCGGCCTCTAGGTGAGCAGTATAGATAAGAGCTCAATTGCCGATTAAGCAGACCCTCCTTTCGCCCTCCCCCGTGTCTGTCCAGCTTGCGATTCCTCTGCTACTATCGGCTGTTAAATTATCCGCTTGATGTGTAAGTTTAAATTTGTCGCTCGCGATAACGATCCAAACGAGATTGATCGGCATTAAAAATTCATATTGTAGCGCGGTAAGCGGTAACGTTTCTCGTTAACCAGACAGAGACCAGAAATATCGAGCGTCCATTTCTCTCCATCAAGCACGATTGTCCACTGTATACACACACAGACAGTAGCGGACGTTAGGCATACAAGCAAGAGCTAGAAAAAGTCGTGGCCTATCGCGTATCCTGACTCGCACGACTATACACGAGAGAGCGCGTAGTCGGGGTGCGTATAATCGCGGACGTTTAGCCGAAAGACGGGAGGATGGGGGGGCGGTGGTGGTGTAACAGATAGAAAATGGAGCGCGCGCGGCCGCATATAAAGAGTCGATGATAACGGAATGATATATGACTCGGTGTGAATAACAGCCCGGCCTCGAACACGCGTGCTGGCGGTGTAGGGGTTAGCGAGAAGGGGGGGGGGGCTGGCAGAGGAAGAGAGGGTAGGTAACTTAAAGCACAAGAGAGAGGAAGGGAGAGGGAGTTAAGCGAGCGTATAGGGCTTGTGATTGATCGGCGAGGAGATAGCTCGTTCGGGATATAAATGTGTGTGTGTGTGCGAACGCGCGTTAGCCGCAGGATTAAGTGAATGCGTATACGTACACTTAATAATTCCAGCCGCGGAGTTAAGTGCGCCGAATAAATATCGTTATTATCTTTTCTTCGGGGGCTGTTTGCGTTATACGCTTACAATTGCAATTTTCATTTCTTTTCGTTTTGTCGATCTGCTCCGGTTGTTGGATGTTTAATTTTTGTACGCACGATTGCGAAATTTAATTGGAGAGCTTAACGTCGAGGGCGCGCATTGTTCTATTCCGGTCTGGTTAGCAAAATTCTCGGGATGTAAGGTAAATAATTTAATGCAGTTACGTATACATAAAGTTCATCAAGCTCGCCTTTTTTTGTCTTTTCCTTTTTTTTTATCCCGTAGCATTTGAAAGAAGAAACGCGGCTGGATGTTATCTTGTACACAAAATTGTTTCGCGGGATTTGCGTACGCGGCCTGTACACGGGGACCGTGAATTTTTCATGGGGCTCGAAATGGAAGACTTCTTCTTCCTTTTTTTTTAATGCCAAGCTTACGCTTGCGCTTGCACAAAGAGTAGAAATAAAGAGGAAAAGAGAGCTCAAAGGCTCGCGATGTTATCTTCGCTGGTTTAAAAAAAAGGGGGGGGAATAATAAAAGAAACGCGCGTGTAATAGCATTACTCGAAATTGAAAATACGCTTATAAATTGTTTCGCAACAATCCGCAATAATAAACTCATCGGCAGCTTTTCTCTTTAGTATTTCGACTTGTACAGCAGAAAAAAAGGGCTCGCAGCAAAAAGAAATCAGAATCGAGTTCGACTTACCAAGTGAAACGACAAAATAAAAAGGAAAAACACACCTTCGAACAAAGCGAAAAGAAATAAAGAACCGGAGGACAAAAGAGAACTGCAGTCGTCAATTCCCTCTGCAGAAATAATTCCCCAGGGGTTATCCAATGCCGCGCGCAAATGACAGAGCAGCCACGAAAAAAAAATCGAAGCAATCGTCTCTCTTCCCCTATACCCAACGTTTTTTTTCCTCCCTCCCGCGAAAAACGGCCCGACCATACGCGCCGCGTTGCACATATGCACAAGATATTGCTGCAGCCCTAACGGCATCTTGCTCGCGCTTGTGTGCGGAGGATATGGGAGGGCAACTGGGAATCGTCGAGCCGGAAACGAGCGATAGCGCGAGGTGCCGATATACCTCTCTCTCTCCTGTCGATTCACCCCTTTGCCCTCGGCCGCCTTATCCTCCTGCTTTCCGCTATCGACCTTTTGATATATTTGATTAGCGATAGCTGCTTTGGTAAGCTCTGGTTTAACGACTGTCGATTTGCAAATGTAACCGAGAGCTTAATATTAACAATTTCAGTTTGTTTGCTTTTTTTGCAATATTGTTTCAAAGAGTTTAGCTGGAACATTTTAATATATAAGATCCGATATTGGTAAGTACAGCAGGAAATCTATATCACTTCTCGATAATTTGCTGTCTTTTCAAGATCGCGTCAAAAGTTAACCAGTTCTGTATTATCGGTGAATGAATAGCCACCGCTGCAGGGTCGAGTGGGAGGGGAGAAGTAGGTTTATTGCGAATTTAGTTATATTTAGTGATGCGTGAGGCAATGCAAATGTCGTTGTGGTCGCATATGAATAGTAATTAAGTGGATTTGTTAGAATAATTAGATTGAAATATTCAAGCAAATATTTCAATTCGAGCAGCCAACTAGGATAATCAATTAAATTCTGCCTGCACGCGCGCGTTGTTCTCGTGTCGGTAGCCGGTGAATTAACCATGATACATTTCAAAGCCAATTTTAACATTTTTTTACTTTTTCCCCAACGTCTCGTATCCAGCCTTTGTACAATTAATCATCCTCTATACATTCATGAAAGCGTCAACTCTCGAATCTTCTCCGCCATCCGCAAGGCCTATACGACGCATAAATTTAAAAGATCGGCTTGCATATCCCGCGTTCCGTCGTTCCCCCCACCAGCTCTCGATGCAATACGACATGACGCTGTAAGGGCGTAGAGGACAACAGCAAGGACCACTCGATATGAGACGATAAGCCGCGCTCTCGTCGTTCGCGTCCTGAAAGCCCGTCAAAACGCGTAAAAAAACCAACAGCAGCGCGTAATACTGATAACCAATAACAGCGGCTGTCGATCCTTTTTGTCCGGACACCTTCTCGACCGCGCGAGCGCGACTGACAACCGCCGGTGGAGGAGCAGGCAAAAAAATAATAAAACTAGCGCGTTCACGCAGCTTTGTCCGCGCCGCGGGCTTTTTTTTCACGCGTGCGGCCCCTCACTCTCGGTGCAGGAATGATCGAGCCGCTATGCGTTTCGGGATCCGCTGTGTCGCGCGCCGATTTTTTTTGTTCCACCTCCTGCTCTCTCTCGTTTCTTTTTCCTCCCTATACCGCGACGCTTTTTCGTTTTGCCACTCTTTCTCTCTCACTCGCTCGATATGCCGTTCATCCACGTGATATCCCGAAGCTCTTCCATTGTTTTGACAGAAAATTTAACCCAGCTGCCCTGGCGCTTTCCTTTGTTTCTATTGTTCCCGATTTTATTTTAATCTTCCGATTACATGATTGTCGCTGCGCGCCCCGACGTTTGATGTTTTAAATATTTTTCATCCCTACTTTCTCTCAACTCCCTTATTTTTAATAGCCGATATCTACTCCGAGTAGTCGACTCGTTGTAATTAAAAATTTTTAAAAAGTAATTATACGTTCGAAAATGTTTACAGGGAGAAAAGTCAAACGTCGTCGTTGGGCTGCTGGAGTCGCAAGATTAAATATTATGATACACTGGAGGTACGTTTACGGGAAACTAAAAGTCCTTAAAGCAACGGCTGCTGGTTGTAGCCTAAGCTGAAAGTACACCTCGAAAAGTCCATGTTATAACACTTAATATTCCGAAGGTGGATTATTAAGTACGGAGAGAGAAAGAGGGAGGAGCCGATATTTTACGCGGGAGACAGTGGCAAAGTGCTCGGGGGCTTAAAACGATTATATGAGAAATCTCGCTTACTTTGCAGAGAGAGAGAGGAGCGGACACCTAACCGGCAATCCCCGCGTTTCGTCGCGACATTGCCGAATGGGGGATGAGAAAGGGGGGGGGGGAAGACGAGGCCTCCAGGGCCGGAAAGAAGGGGTTGAGGATCGAAGGTCTTAACGGAAAGGAGGGAAAGAGAGGTTAGAGTCTCTCTCTCTCTCCTCCGACGTTTTCGTAACAGCGATCTCCACTCTCCGGCAAAGTCCTTATTAATAAGGTGGGATTAGCATAACTGCTCGGCTGTTTCTCGCTCTTCCGACTCGCACACTTTCCCCCCTTAACCGGAGCGTATAGTCGAAAAGTTTCGGCGATCCTGGCTGGTAAGGAGAAAGAGAGAGGAGGGCTAGGAGAGGCCGAGCGCGTTTTATTGTCTTATGCCGCTTCGTCGAGCTTTGCATTAATGACGCGCCTCTTCCGAGTTTTTACTTTTCATTATAGAGCCAAAGAGCGCAAGGGACTCTCTCTCTCTCTCTTTCTCGGGCTCCGCGCCTAAAGCTCATTTAAGAATGATAATTATAGTTTGCGCTTTTATAGTTTCCAGGTACGCCACGGGGATTTTGCGCTTCCGTTGTATTTTTTTTTTTGCTTATTTATATACCTACAGCAGCTACTAAGAAAATAAAAGACAACATTTCGAATAGAAAGCGAGAGTAAAGCCATAAAAGTTGCGCGTCTGAAAGCGAGCTCTCTGTTCGAGCGAGTTTATTCAAAGCATTCACACAGAAGATCTTCTCCGGGCTCTCTCCAGCGCACGAGAGCGTGTTCCTTACAATCCAGCAAACTTCTTCCATTGCCGGCAGAATCGCACGGAGAGAAAGAGAGAGGGAGGAAGAGAAAAAAAAGGAAAGAAAAGCTCGGTGAAAGAGCTGCTCTCGATCGGAAGCGCGTCGATTTATCATCCCCGAGCGCCGGCGCATTTTCATCGGAATATTGAATACGACAAGATAATCTCTCATCCCCCCCTCCACCTTCGCTCTCTTTCTCTCTCCTATGCCTATGGCCGTGGTTAATGTAGCGCGAGAGTCCGATAAGCTGCGCCATGCATTGCGACGACGGCGACGACGACTAGGCGATATAGTTTTTGCACTAGCCTGGACGGTGTCAGCGGCACAAAGGCCTACGCCGGGCCGCACCGAGGCTAAATGCGGGTTTGGGAAGGGGGGGGGGCTATAATTGCGACCTGGGAAGCACGTCAAAAGCGAGAGAGAAAGCAGCTGACGCCCGCGGAATCGGCCCCCGTTTGATACGCGCGCGCGCGGCTAACGTCGCGTTATTATATATCGGCCTGTGAAATGACGATATGTACAGATGCTGACAAGCGCGTGCGCTCGCGCGGCAATTTGCCGTCATTAGCGAGCCGCTCGCTTTCGTGATCCGTTATAATATGCGATCCGATGCAGATTTTGGACTGGTATAGAATCGGATTTTTCATGATCATTTCTACGCGATTATTTAGGTTTTGAGAAATATTCCTCTGGAGTTTTGCGGAACTGTACCCACCCAGCTACGTCTCGTCCAAGTCTGCGGGCGTGCTGTTTTATTTGACTTGAGCTTCGACGTCCCCAACACAGCCGGGCTCTTCTCTCCCCTATAGCCGCGACTCGATCGTCCGTGTCCTGCAGCCAAGCTCGTGGAGATGAATTATTGATGCCGAGCCATTTAACGGGTTATTAAGTCACTTCTGGACGTCGACCGCTTTTTTTTCCTTCCCAAACCCCCTCGTACCTTCGAACGTCGTGGCTAGCGACGGGGAGGTTCTCTATGGATATCGTGGAATATCAAGTTGGAGGACTTAAGACGAAACGACGCCTGCTCGGGATTATGGTTTTATTCTCGCTCTTTTCAATTTTATTGCGGGGCTACGTTTTTTTTTCTTTTTTTCTTACTTAACGAGGCAGAAGGGCTTTTGTTTAATGCAATCGTATGATTGATGATGGATATACGCGCTACGATCCGAATATGGATATTAAAGAAAAGATCGTAAAGTGGACGTTCGTTATTTGCGTTGTAATAGATAAGAAAATAGTGAAAAAAATCATGTAACATAATTGTATTCGCAGTCAATAATCTGAGATACCAACGGCAAATATTTCCCTTGCTCCCTCTACGCCGTACGCAACCTCCCCGCTTTTACACCGAGAACTCGAAGTCACAAGCCCAGGGACAATATTGTTTCGGTTCTATTATACGCAAGGCCCTACCCCTGCAAAGAAAGTCCGCCGAAAACCCTCGAAAAAGAAAAATATTATGGAATCCAAAGCTTTTCATGCGCATTTCACAGAGAGAAAAAAAAAGAAGGTATACACGCGCGCTCGCTACGGGAGAGATACTTGCGGTTATCATCGTCGAGTCTACGTTCACTCTCTGATATTTATGCTCTTCGAATGCTCGCACGAGGAGGATCAGGCTAATGGTTTTATTATACCGATAGTTGGCGCTGGGAGAGAAAAGTCGCTTTCAGACGCGCACATACACACACCGGACGATCCCTAGGTGTCCGTATAAGGCGGACTCGAGAGAGACGTTTTTCCGTACGACCACGAGTAGCTCTCTCTCTCTCTCTCTCTCTCGGAGGAAGAAACACGTCGGATTTATGGCTGCTCCGTATAAACAGTAGAGAAACACCCACATACGAGGATTTGCGCGCCTTCTTTTTTGTTGTCCTTCTCTCTCTCTCTCTCTCTCTCACCGACTTGTGTCTCTCGCGAGCTATGGAGGGGAAGTTGGAAAGTCATTTGGCGGAGGCTGCGAGGGAGAGCGAGGAATAACGGGGATGTTTATTAAAGCAAAGCATATCGTTTATCCTTCATCGTCGTTTATGCTCTTTTTTTATACGCGCAGGGAGAAACAATTTATACCTAATTCGATGAATTACAGCGTTATATATGTCAGTCTCTTATTTCTGCCTAAAGGTAGATATACATTTCTTAATCAACTTCGACCGGTCGAATAATAAACGAGAAGAAAACGAACTAATACAGAGAGCACGAAATTCGAGATTGCCCCAGACTACTCCCTCACGGAAATCCGGCGGTCAAGTACAGCCTCGCAGCTGCAGGAAGTGAGCAGAGAAGGGCGTGAGATATAGAGAGAGAGTAGCCTCTCGTCCGCCAGCCGGTAGGTCGGTTGGCCATGGTTTTCCACTAAATTTCCCCGCGAGAGATTCCCGTTCCTGGGGGTAGTCATGATTAAGTGAACCCGGCCGTTGATTTAAAGGCCTCGTCGCGGCGCAACTCGTTCTCCTCGCTGGCGTGTATCTAAAGACGAGCTCTCTGCATTATGGATGGATATGGGTAGGTAGAGAGCTCGATATCAAAGGCCCCCGCACACACCACACCGACTGCATATTGCCAAGGAGCCGTGCCGTTCTCGTCTTATGAATATTACCACCGAGCGCTTGGTTATGGGAGTAATCGCGTTATACTACTGACGAGAGATGATACTCTGGAGTCAGGAGAGAGAGAGAGATATGTCGATTAGACAGAAAATTATTTCGGTGATTGAGGCTTAGATTGGTGCACCGATTAGATTTTATTTTGGGGGAAATATTTGACTCGTTTCCGTAGCATTTAATCTGTTAAAAGACAGAAAAACTTTAGAGACCAGGAGATTTCTTTTTTATCCGTTCGATCAAACTATCAACTTGAACGATACGTCAAGCGGTAATCTAAAACAGCCGGGACTGCACTCTTGCGTATAAAGTACCGTTATCCGTTGAGATCGACACTTGGCGGCTCCATCGGCAAAAGAATCAACAAGTACTTTAAAAGTCGGCAGCTGCGTCTCAATGTGTAGAAAGGAACAACAGGAGTCGAGCTACACTTTACCCAACAACCCCATAGCAATACATCAGCAGTGGAGTGACAGGCTCGTTGTCGATGCGCGAATAAACCATTTGACAAAACCGAAACAATTGCTAACGACAACACTCGACACGCGGCTAATTTTTCTCTCGATCGCGCATAGCCGCCCCGTAAAATAGTATACTTCGCACGGATAACGACGATAACCGCCGAACTTCCGAGCTTTAATAACGTAGTCGCTCCCCCCGCCTTCCAGCCACAGGCGAATAAACAAATATATCCGCAAACACTGGTACAGACATATATGTGTAGACGCGCGCCAAGCAATGCAGGAGAAGGGGGGGTCAAGCGAAGTCGTCCGTAACGCGGAATACGAGCGGGCAAGGGGTGAAATGGGCAACAACGGGGGGCATCAAATTGCTGGCTGTTATGCGCCGCGGAAGCAGCGTAATGGGCCAGAGAGACGATGCTGGCCGCGGGCCGATAGCGCCCCGAATGACCATTGCTGACGAGGACCTACCCTTTCCCCCTTCTACCCCTCCCCCCTCAGCTTGCTGTATATATGTCCCTCTCCCGAGAGAACGCGCGTGTACGTGTGCGCATGGATGTGTATGCATTCCAAGCGATAATTATGTGCGCGAATTTCGGACAAGGGCTTGTTGGATCTTCTGCTAACTCTTGCTACTGCTAGGCTACTGCTGATGCTGCTTGGTCAGCCTTTGCTTAGGACTATGCTCTGCTTAGTCCCTGTACTTACGATTTACATCGCAATAGCTTGGCCAGCTAGTTTGAACTGGGTCGATTCGCGATTCTAGCGATTATGAGGAATAAGCTTATAAAATTTAATTTTCCTCGCTCTCTCTCTCTCTTTCACTCTCTCTCTCGCGCTCTCTCTCTCTCTCTCTCTCTCTCTCTCTCTCTCTCTCTCTCTCTCACTCTCTCTCTCTCTCTCTCTCTGGTAGAAATTTGTAAACATATTTGGACCATCAAAACTGGCCATCAAGTGAACATTAATGTAACATTTTAAAGGTAGTTTTAACTTTTTTTATGGTTTGGACGTAACCTCTAAAAATGCCGAATGAACTTAAAATCCTCACGAATACTCTAAATAAGTCTAAATAATTACCGTTACTTTATAGGATAGTATTTACCAAGCTGAGGCAATATTTAATTTTTACGTGCAGCAGAGTACACAACAAGAAATTTACCAAAAAACGATAATTCCGTTGATTTTTGTTCAGTCCCAAACTTCTGGCCAATTAATGCTCAAAAAAAATTTAATTTAGTGTGAAAAAAATATTACATTAATGTTCATTTGCTAATGTAGGAAAGTTGGCCAGTTTAATGTCAATTTTACTGGACAGAAAATTGTAGCAGTAAAACAAGCCAGTTTATGGCTTGTTTTTCGTTTTGAAAAAGTTATGCATTTTTTCATGGCTTGTTTCTGGCCAACTATTAGAATCGATTTCCACCAGGGTTGAAAGATAAAAAAATTATAATTCCTATAAAACTATCTAAATCAGATTGTGAAAATTCAAAGTTATTTTCTTTTGTAGCTGCAGAAATAGTTTTTTATTTCATCGGAAAAAAGGGGGAAAGTACGATTCGTGCTGCGCCAAGATTTTAGTGCGTTACATTGAAAAGTACTCATCAAAACAAGCATTTTTGCTCATAGAACCATATCTCGATTTTGTTTGGTTCTCGAGATATCAAAGGTTCAAATGTTAAGAAATCAGTACTAAATTCAAAAGAAAAATTAAAAATAAAATGCAAAATATTTAGCACTACTGCAAATGCATTACATGGAGGTCGAGATAATCATGTCATGTATTTTTGTATGCGTGCGAGCATGTGTGTATGCGTGTGTAAATGTGTGTGGTTTCTGCAGCCACTCAAAAATAGTGATCGGGGGAAAAAAGTGGTGTACGTGTTCTGTACCGGGGAATGATAAGGATAGTTAATGTTTTAGGGGGGTCTAGAGAGCGAAGCCTCCCCCCCCCCCCGCCACACAACAAACGTCATATCCTAAAAAGAAATATTTAATGTAACTATTAGCAAATGCATGTAAATATGCCATTTGCATGTATTTAATTTTGCAATATTAATTTCAAATATCAAACTTTGGCGCCTAATATCTCGGAAACCAAGCAAAATCGAGAAATGGTTCTATGGGCAAAAATGCTTGCTTTGATGAGTACTTCAATATTCTGCATTAAAATCTTGACGCAGCAAGAATCGTACTCGTGCCAAAAAAACTCAAACAATTCAACTGGTGGGCTTTACAAATTATTTAGTAATCAAATTTTTATTTGATTACTAGACAACAGTGTTTCATTTTCAACTCGATCTTGACAGAGTCTCACCATCTACCCCTGGATCGCATTTCCCGCCAAACAAGAGCATTTCATACGTATTTTTATCGTAGAAACACCCCTGGTGGAAATCTGATTCTAAGAATTGGCCAATAACCAGCCATAAAAAATGGCATTATTAGTCCTAAATAGTAAACGGCCAGAAAATGGCCAGTTGT
>JAPYYQ010000604.1:0-56486 GCA_030522585.1 Anagyrus pseudococci | reverse complement strand
CAAAAAATATTATCAGAAAGCAATATTATCAGAAAAATAACTTTTCCTATTGACACTATTAAAAATTATCCGAAATATTTAATTTATAAATTTATGTAAGATACGTATAAAATAGCACGTGAGTCCAGCTCTCTAAAAATCTCTAACAAGTTCTTAATTAAAAATGAAAAATTAGTTAACAAAATTTAAAACATATATGTTATTATCAACGAAAATTATAATAGATTTTTAAAAAATCTAAAAAAATGATTGTATTAAGACACCCTATATAAGGTCGGATCGATCAAAAAATTTAATCAGTTCTTAAGCAACATATACCGAATAAGTGTACTGAATTTTGAGTCGATATCTTCTTTTTTACTCGAGTTATCGTGCGACAAAGAAATGCGTACATGCGGACATACGGACATACATACATACACACACACACATACATACATACATACTTCGTACTTAAAAACCTTCAAAACGTCGAGAAAACGCAAAATTACGGAATCGAAAATTTTCACCGTTACAAAGCTTTCTCTTTGAGAAAGCAATAATGAAAGTTTAACATTTCAATGGTAACAAATCAAGTTTTTATATTCAATTAACCAAAAAGAAAGAAAAATTGTCTAAACAATATCAATGTACATAACAAAAACGACTAAATTTTCCAAATAAACCCATAACAACCTTGCAAGACTGAAAATAGCGTTTACTCAACAATTGACGTGAGCGATGGAATAGTTGAGAAAGACGAGTAGCCCAGCTCGAGGCGTCGAGTGCGCGTCCTCGCGCAAAACGACGCAAGAGGGAGGGAGGGGGGTATTCCCGAGCGCGGCAACGGCTCGTTGACTCGCAAAGCGAGAGGGAAAGGGGAAGAGAGATTCGTGCGAATGGCCATTCAGTGCTCCTCCGGCAACTGGGACGGACAACTGGCGTGTGCAGGCTGGCTTGAAATTGCCGGCCGAGGGAAAAAAAAGTATACGTCTCGGCGACTCTTGCCGCCTCTACCGCGCTCTTTTCCCTCTTCACTTGCTTTAGCGAGCAATGCCGCTTTTCCTTTATTGCTAATTAAGCTTGCCCTCCTCCCAGCGATGCTCGTGTTTCGCGAGGGACGGTAATATCGAGAGGAGGGGGAGGGGGAATTAGCGGAAACGTATATATCTGAAAATTAAAATTGTTCACTTGCTCAAGGGTTTTAATGCGCTTTCGACAATGCGAATACTAATTCTCGAGAACTGCCTGTGTCAAGGTACATAAACTTTCGGGGCCAAAGCCAAACTTTCGAAATATTGCGTATAGTTGTACAAGGCAATTGGTCCGGTTACTTTAATCATCTCGATTAATTAAACGAAATGTTGAATCAAAAAATTTGATAAATCTAAATTTTAATTGTTTTTAAACGTCATTTTATTCGGCACTGTATCAAGGCGAACAATAATAAATAAATTTTCGTGGAATCTGTATTTGAGCCCTGGCCTAGTTCGGGGCTGAACATCGAGAGGTGCACTTATCTTCCTTGGAGCACAGGCCGACGCTTTAACAAAACTTAAGGAGAACTTGAGCTCTCTGAGGCTCTCATAGAATTATATAGTTGCGTGCGCGCTAACGAAAATTCAGAGCTCACGAGAGCTTTGCTGCGAAAACATATTGGCGCGTTAAGTTTCTGTAACGAGTAGGGTGTAATATTCCGCGGCAATACGCGCTCGTGGTATAAAACAGCCGCCTCTACCTCCTATACCTATTAATAACTTCGTTAAGCTCAATTTAATTGAACAATGAGCTCGGCCTGCTTTTCATGCTCTTCCGAGCTTTCCAATTTTAATTACGTTTTCGGTGCGCACCTAAAATTCTACTAAAACAAAACCGTGTTATTATCTCATATGTGACGTTTTCTTAAATACGCAAATTTTTTATTTACTTCGAACGAACTGCACAATTTTGAAACTTTAGGTTAACCCAGCTTTTGCGTTAAAAAATAAGATTGTTTTTAAAATTTTCCACATATTATAGCTGAAAAGTTTTTTTGGCCTACCGAATGAAAAGAAATATTCGTTCAAAGTTATCTTATCTCCAAACTTTGCCACACTCAACAACAAAAAAATTCATAAAAACTTGTTCGGACTAACAATAAGCAACTTTGAAAGCCTTGTTACGTGTTTCAATTCCCACAAAACTCCGATCTTCATGCACTACAATAAATGAGCTTCGTAATAGATACAAGTTGAGTTTTCAGAAAAAAGCAACGTAGAAAGAAATAATTTTAATAACTAATAACTTGAGGGAATAAAGTACGACTGAGCGCGCGTGAGAAAACCGTGGGTTAACAAAGCAAAACAAATCGTATTCATTTATCGATTTCCTTGTCTTTTATCCTGACCAAGTAAATTTCCCCTCTTTTCTCCAATGAAAAATAACGATCCCAAATTCATATTCCGATATATTTAATTAATGCTAATTTTATTATATCAACGGTCACAGGGAGTTGAAGGTACAAGCTTGGTTTGTGGATCGGACGGGGCAACCTACGAAAACGAATGCCAACTGAAGAGAGCCTCTTGCAACAGCCAAACTCACATCGTTGTCAGTTACAAAGGAGATTGCGGTAAGTCAAAACCCTGAGTAGTAATACTCTGTTTTGGTCAGACGCGACCAAATCGCTTAATCGCTAATGAAACTCATTAAAAATTCATGATAACGACGACGATAGGTCTCTGCGCGAACGTCGAGTGCGAGAACGGGGCTCGTTGCGAGGCCGGCGTCTGCGTCTGTCCCCAGACTTGTCCAGCGCCGACGGGCGACTACGTATGCGGCAGTGACACCAAGACCTACGCCTCCGAGTGCGAGCTGCAGCGGGAGGCCTGTCTGAGGGAGCCCAAGCAGCCGACCCTCCACGTCAACTTCTACGGCGAGTGCGGCGAGGGCTTCCCGGTTGCCGCTCTAAGTTAGTATATTACCAGCACTTGTCTCGCCTTCTCCGCATTTCTCCGCGATTGCTTCTACTAATTTTGGTTGGCCGGGCTCTGTATATCCTAGACTCGCTGAGAACCCGCATTCTTACGTCACTTAGCGATAATCTCAGCGAGACTCGGATCCAATCCCGATAAACTAACACGTTAACCGAAAAAAAGTACACGCATTCGCGTCGCGTGAAATTAAAAAATACTAACCATTACCCGGGGGAAATCGCTCGATGACGGCACACCAACAGCGACCATGTCGACGCCGTCGATAACCCAACTGGCGACGTCGGCGGAGGTGACGAGCGCAGCGGAGCTGCAAGCCTGCAGGGACGTGCACTGCAACTACAACGCCACCTGCGAGCTCGGGCCCGACAAGTTTCCCAGGTGCAGCTGCAAATTCGACTGCGCTGCCATCGTGCCCGATAACATGCAGCCCGTCTGCGGTAGCGATCTTAACACCTATCCCAGCAAGTGCCACATGCTCATGCAGGCCTGCCAGCGGCAACAGGAGCTCAGGCCTAGGCCTCTCAACCTCTGCCAAGGTTCTGACCCCTCTATCGACAACCTCACACCTATTGTAGCTTGTTTATCCCTGAATCACTAGATTGACCAAGTTTTAGTTTTAATCGATACTCATTAGTTTTTTATTGCTTTTTCATTTGAATGGTTAATTTTTATTTGAATCCTTCCAATGTGTTAAGAGTATTTAGGTACTATTTGGTTTATCGTATAATTTTTGTTGAGCATGCAAAAAAAATTGTTCCATTAAACGTCGCTTGTGTAACAAGTTGAAATATTTATAATCGGCAAGAAATAACAGACGTGATTTTACATTCACTGTTAATAACATTACACAGACATACTGTAATATTCTCATTCGTTTCAAAAAGTCAAACATTTTTACTGACGTTCTAAAATAAATGATGTAAAAACTTTATTTTCGACGTTAACTACCCAAATGTTATTCTCTCTACCTCGTCTAATATTCGACGTCTCGGCAAGTCAAACACATTTCAGCAGACGATCCGGCATGAATCATGTAAAAACGTAATTTCCATCGTAAAACACGTTAGTGTGTATTTTAAAACTGCAGCCGCGCAGAAAATGTTCTCCAACTTACCCGGCTAACTTAACAAATATTAATTTCACTGAATAATAGCCAAGTGTAAGCTAAAAATTACCCACAGCCATATCCTGCATGCTATATTGTAAAATCTCGCGTATACATCCTCCTTCGGATTATTCTGACATGACGGTTTCTTTCACGCATTGACGCAGGCATGGAGGTGAAGCCTTGCAACGGCGAACAGCCCGTTCTCGACTCCGAGGGCAACGAGTACAACTGCGGCAGCGGCCCTGATCGCCGAGATTGTCCCAGTCACGCGTACTGCCATCAAACACCGCGTTTTGCTCGCTGCTGCAAAAAAGGTATGCCCTCCCCATCAGCTCCATATCCGACCGAATATCACCGAATGCGTGTGTTTCATGCAGGCAAGCAAGCTGTAAGGTGCGAGGACTCGTGGCACGGCTGCTGTCCCGATGGCAAGACCGCTGCTCTAGGGCCCGACGGAGCCGGATGCCCCAATGTCTGCAACTGCAATCGGCTGGGCAGCTTGTCCGACACCTGCGATCCTGTTACTGGCCAATGCCAATGCCGACCTGGCGTTGGTGGCGTCAAATGCAACCATTGCATGCCTGGATACTGGGGACTGTCCATTGTCAATAAGGGCCACAAGGGTTGCGTCCGTAAGGATCTTGTTTCAACGATAATTATATTGTTTTAGTGAAACTTGGAGTGGCATGTTGAGTTGGTAGTAAAAAAAAATGAAAATTAAATTTAATCGATCGGTCTATTTCAGCTTGCGGATGCTCGCTCTTCGGATCAACGCGCGAGGATTGTGAGCAGATGACAGGCTTGTGCGTATGCAAGCCCGACATCCAAGGGACAAAGTGCACTATTTGCACGGATCACAATAAAGTTCTGACTCCTAAGGGATGTCAGTCAGGTAGCTTGACTTTTTTTTATAAATAATCAAACGTACATTTTATTATAAATAATTTTTCTTGTTATCAAGCTTTGACTTTTTTTTTAATTAATTTTGGGCGTGGTTGGCATTAATAGAACATACACGCTTGCTTTCGTCGAATAAATTACTTCTTGCGGGAGTGGGTTTCGGCAGCTGATGAGCTTTCATTAATTGTAGGTTCATATATGAGAGGCTGAAATCGATACTCGGCTAGCGAGTGATCTCGGCTGGATTCTTTTTTTTTAAATATAGATGCTTAGTTTGAAATGGTTTTCTGATTAATTAACGCCTGTGTTTTTTCGGATGATATTAATGAATTATGAAAAAAAAATTAATTAATCGTTTTAATGAAATATTTAATAAACCGTGAACGTAAAATAATTTTATTTAATTATATACCGAATCAATCGACCCGCATTGACTGATGCTTCAATTTACCATCAATTTACGATTCCACTAATTAAAATGTAGACGTTATTTTATATTTTCGAATATCAAAATCACTCTTTTTCATATTTCATATTATAAAATAAAAAATACATAACGAAAGAGCAAAGTTAAACAAAAGGGGTAGATAAAAAGAGTAGTCGGAGGAGGCGCTTGAGTAACCGGGCAAATCCACAGTGGGCGCAGTACTGCCAATACCAACGAGCTGCAACGAGCTGGAGTGCTACTCGGGCGGCCAGTGCAGCGAGACGTTCGAGGAGACGGAGATCGTCAGCGGCGGTGGGGGTCCGATCGGTCCGCACTGCGTCTGCCCTCAGAGCTGCCCGGCGGACACCGAGACCGTGCACGTGTGCGGCAGCGACAGCCAGACCTACGACAACGAGTGCGAGCTCAGGCTGTACGCCTGCAAGTACCAGACGGACGTCGTGCCCCAAGCTTTCGGCCATTGCCGAGGTGGGTCGCACGCCGAGTCGCGCAGACTTGGCTCACAGGCTCGACGGCCCAACTCTATCGGATACTGAATGATTTATTGTCGCGGATGGAGGATACGAGAGGAGAGTCGATCTCGCCCAGCTTACTACGCCTGTTCTTTCGGTTTTCGTGATTACGCGTGCTGTACAGATATCGCGGATTTTTTGACGTTTTTATCATCTTGTTACGAGAGATTTACACAATCAAGCTTGACAATCGCGATTTTTGGCAATTCGCAATGTTTGTAAAACGATACAAAATTTGGAAGACTTGAATTTTTTTAAACAACTGTTGTATTCGTTATCATTTTTTCGAATGATCGACTCTCGCGTCTTGGTGGATAGACAAAGATTAGACTGTTACTGCCTGTAAAAATTTGATTATACATACGTAGAACGAGCTGCTGACGTTAATAGAGCTCTAGAGCAACGGCATCTTGGTAGCTACTCAGATGTACATTGTATAAAGAAATAAAGTACTTACGTTTGTACGAGTTATATTAACTGGTTTTATGGTAACTAATTTTCCTTGATAACCATATTGTCTATATTTAATTTATTATCTTGAGTTCTGTGTGCTTTTTTCCCTTTCAACTTACCCATGTATTTACAATCAGCAATTACGTAGTTTGCCAAATTAATTTGCTTTTCTGTTGGGTTACTTTACTAATCACTAACGCACTAATGAAAAAGTTTTTTATGTTTTATTTACCTTACCCTGTAAGTATACGCAACAATAGATCATTCCTTATTTATCATCGATTGACAATCAACGAACTCCCCTTTTCAGCAATTCAATCTCAGAGTCGAGCTGGCGTTCCAATAGACTTGTAAACTCTCGCAAATCGTCCTCAAAAGATTCATTCATTGCGAACGAGAAACGGCAAAAGCAATCAAAAGTTGCGCCGGCGCGCGCATCGACTTATCAATGAATTAAACAAATTTCATTATCCGGCAAAATTCTCTTGAATAGTCGAGAGAGACTACGGAGGGGAGAGAAAGTTTCACTCGGCCCCTGAATCCGAGCGGCCCCCGTCTTTCTAGCTCGGCCCCTCGAGAATCGCGAGACTCCTTTCCTTATTTACATTTATTTCCGATTTTGGTTCGCCTTTGCAACCCGTCGCTCAGTCTCGTTCGAACCTCTCGAGCGTCTCTTCTGTCTTCTCTCGCGCGCTACTGTGGGGAGAACGAGAGGGAAGGAGGGCTGGGGGCGAGGTCGAGTCAATCTTTTAAAAAGTTTCGCCCGCATCGGTAAGGCTCGCGCGCGGCAAGTCCAAGTCGGCGCAAATTGGATTAGGGGAGAAGGCCAGTTTGTTCGGGACACTTTTTCCACCCCAACTCCCCCGTGGCGAGCGAGCAAGAAGCGAGAGAAAAGGGGTGAAGAGTCTCTGGGATGCGCCAGGCCAAAGTCACAATGGACCCTTTGGATTCTGTCGCAATCACGTTTGCAACAAGCGTGCGCCCGGCAAATCATTTTCTTCGGCTTCGACGTGGCATTGGGGCAGCAGGACAAATGCGACGGGGAAATACTGTTTGCCTGGATTTATGTCGAGGGGAACAAAGTGTTTGGGAGTTTTGCGGGCTCTTTGTTTTCCAGAGTTAACGTTCTATTAAAGGATTTATATGCAAAAATAGAAAATGTTGAGGAAATTTTTGATTTTGTACTCAATCTACTGTAAATATTTGAATAATCCTACTCTTTGCGTTTCTTTGAATTCAATGGAAAATAATGTATTTTCAATTTTAAAATCGAGTTAACAGCCAACGTTTTGAACAATAAGTTTCGCAAAATATAATATTCACGGGTAAATGGTTTTCGGATATAACTCGAACTAAATTTACATAAATGTATCTTACAAATTGTTTTTCAAACAATACAAAATTCTCCGTTATTAAAGTTTAAAAATGAAATTAAAAAAAAAGGAGATTTGATGTAATCCTGTAAATATATAAAATATCGTTGTTTTGGTAAAGTAATGTTTATTCATAAAAATTTTATAATTTAATTAAAAGTTTTCACGTCTCGCTATGCCCGCGATTCAGTTCATTCATTATCATTGTTATTCTTCTTTTTTTTACCTCGAGTCTCGCGTAATATTGCTCATTCTTCTACGCTTACATCAACAAAAATAAAAAATATTACCGCCGTCGCAGAATTAAAGTCCCACAACTCGGGCCAGATTCGTTTCGAAACAAAAGTCCAAGCAAAACAATAAACCACGAAACAGAACAGTTTCTGTACAATCTTAAACGGGAAAGGGTTCTTCGCATGGTTGATCGAAAAGTAATCAAAACGCCAATTCATCTCGAGCTAATCGTTCCAGGGCGTACATAAACCATAACGAGGATTGCCGCAGTCCGCGCAACTGGTGGATTAAGTCGAGATTTCCCCAGCTAAAGCTGGAAGCTTCTTTGTTCGAGGGCCACGACGACCAGGCACGATTTCATTTGCCTGCGAATGCCCGAGCGCCAGCGATTGTCCTTTCATCGTCGACAAATCGATTCGGGTTTGCTCCAACGCGGCCCCAATTGCACTTCGATAACCACCAGTGCCTCCTTATTTTTTTCTCCTCTTCGGACTTACTTGTCTACCGTGTTTCCTTCGGCTTTCAAGCCGTGAGATGTTTCCTTTAAATTTTTTTTGCTTATGGGGATATCGAGAGCCGTGAAATATTAACGCGAGAGTTTACAAGTTGATTGCAAGGCTGGAAAGTCAGTTTGAATTGCGAAAGAATATGTAGTTTCAATATTTATCCAAATAAATTGAAAAAGAAAGGAACATTAGTTACGATAAGAATCAAATTATTAAAGACGTTATTTAATTTCATATACCGGCTGGAGTGACGGCTACTATAAATAAAGCAATTTCTTCCGCAGATGATTCGATGACGAACACCGACTTCCCAGTAAAGAGGTTTACGGCAGTGCATTACACTCAGCCTGCGTCAGCGATTTCGCCTTTATCCAAGTCAACGAGGCATCTACTCGTACCGGAGCCCGACGCTCGTTACTACTACACCAATCGAGCTGAATTTCAGGAAACCGTACCAGTTGACAGGAAAAACCTGAAACACGGTAACTTTTTGTCTTCATCTTCGCGAATAAAACATGTCTATCCTTGATACTGTTTGATACTAATTTTTCAATTTATTAGGATCAGCCGCGGCCTACCGACCAACCCCAGCAACAATTAGAGTGGTGACACCCTTACTCGGCGACGTTTGCGGCGAGGACAAGGACTGTAGCATACCGAACAGTGTTTGCATAAGCGGTCGCTGCATTTGCACCGACGGCTACGCGGAGACCAGTGATAGACAGGACTGTTCCAGTTTAGGTAGGCGATTAAATGGTCTTTCCTCGTCGACAAGATAATTTACACGAATATTTGTTTATTCATAAGCGAAAACTACTGTTTATATACTGTTAATGAATTTTATTATTTATTAAGTATCTACATTTTTCAGACTACATTGTTCTAGTGTAAAAAATGAGTTTGTCGTTAGCTAAGACTCTACTAAAAACATCGCTATTAATCTGTCGACTAAAACGTTTCAATTAGTTGTTGGAATCTAGTTGTATCTTTAACAACTTTGACATAAGCGCTCTAAAACGTAGTTGTCTTAACAACAAATAGTTAGCTCAAGTATTCCGTACGAATTAGTTTTTTTTTAAATTAGACACCGTTTAGATATCGCAGATATTGTTTCACTCGAAATTCTAGAAAACCACACACGCGCGATCGATAAAGTAAAAAAAAACCATGCAAATCTGTAAAAGTTTCCTTTACAGCGAATTACGCACCGGTGACACCGACCGAAGAATTCCGTGCCTGCCTGTCCTACCCCTGCCATCAGTCGGCCACGTGTATCGACCTTCCCGGTGCCACTTACACCTGTAGCTGTCCAGAGAACAAAACCGGTTTCCATTGCGAAGACGAGATAAACCATCGAGACTACGAAATAGCTTCATTCGACGGCAAAAGTTATGTGCGCATGAATCGACTCAGAGCCTACCACCAGTTCAACATCGAGCTCGAGTTCAAAACTTATGCAGAGAACGGCATCATCTTGTATGATCAGCAAAAGCAGGATGGCTCCGGGGACTTTGTGTCGTTAGCCATTGTCGATGGGTATGTTTGTTATGGTCACTTCATTTTTTCATTTTTAGAATTTTTATGTAAGCTAACTTCTCTTTTGCTTTCAGATTTGTGCAGTTCAGGTACAATCTGGGAAATGGGCCAGTGATTCTGACCTCCCCCGAGCGCGTGTCCATGAAAAAGTTCCATCGCGTCTCGGCCAAGAGGTACCACAAAGATGGAGTTCTCCTTTTCAACGATGGCGACGAGGTTGCAGGTCAAAGTGAAGGAATGCTAAAGAGTCTTGATCTGAACCAGGACACCTACATCGGTAACATCCCCACGAACTACAGCAAGTAAGTAGCCATTTCCAAAAATTCAGCTAAGATCACAATAACCCTTGCGACTCACCTTACTCCTTGGTTTACCAGGGTCTTCGACAATATCGGTACGTCGCACGGTTTCCTCGGCTGCATCCGCAAGCTACAGATCAATCGCGAAGCCGTAGACTTACACCTCGGCTACGATAAGAACGTGCTCGAGACATACCGGGTAAAGGAATGTCGAGACAACGGCTGCGCTAGCTTACCCTGCCAGAACGGCGCCACCTGTCAGCCGGTCTTTGAGGAAGACCTTAACTGCCAAGGTCGAGACTGTGTGGTAGAACCACGAGCGAAACGGCGTAGCCTACGACGTCGCAAGGATCGGCGCAGCAGTGACCTCAATATCGTTAAGTGCAAGGGAAGCCATTGCCAAGGTGCGCTGGATAGGCCTGCCGATCCTAATAATAACGAGCCTGATTTATCCGGAAAGATGTGCCTTGAACCACCTTGCGACTACGAGGATGAGTTGGACTACGACGAGAGCTATGAGCATCAGGTAAGAATACGATCAATTGCTTAAATAGTTTACTCCTGAATCGTTTTGATCAATAATTTTGTGTTACCTTTCTAGAGCTACGAAGGAACGGGACTGGATTATCAGTGCATATGCCCACCGCAATACACGGGCAAGAATTGCGAGGATCCGCTGGACCCGTGCATGAGCGAGCCGTGTCATCACAGTGCGACCTGTGACATCATGCCGGAGGGTGGATACCTCTGCAAGTGTCCTCCAGGCCGAACCGGTATACACTGCGAGATAGGTATGTATCATGCTCAAACGATGACATTAAGATTACAAAATTCTTGATCGATTTAATTTAATTTCAGTGGACGCCGAACTAGTGGAATTTCTGATTCCGGAGATGTCGGGCGACGGCTATCTTGAGTTGCCATGTCTTGACGGCGTAGGCAAGTCATTCTCGATCGAAATGTGGTTTTTAACGCGATCAAGCAACGGCCTACTGCTCTACAACGGTCAGCTAACCAACAGTCGAGGCGATTTTATCAGTCTGAATTTAGTGCAGGGCAAGCTCGAGTTCCGATTTAATCTTGGTAGTGGTATTGCCAACATCACATCACCCGACCATGTAACTCTCGACACCTGGCACAGTGTCAGAATCAGCAGGCTAGGCAGAGAAGGTTTACTCAGGCTAGATAATGGAACTGTTGCCAGAGGCTTCTCGGGCAGTCCTCTTACTGAGCTCAATCTCGAACTACCGCTGTTCGTGGGAGGTGTTAAGTAAGTTTTTTGAGCCTTTTAATCGTATTTATGGATACCTTAAGAGAGCTTGAATCAATAATGCTGGAATATGATTACAGGCATTGGCACGAAGTTCACCAACTGGCCGGAGCAACTCAGGGCTTTTACGGAGCCGTTCAGCGACTGATGGTTAACGATAAGACTTATCAGAATCTGGCGGTCAACGTAACGCAGCACAATACAAAAATTTACGACGGCCTACCATGTCCGAGCAATTCGAATCCCTGCCGTCACGGAGGTGTTTGCTTCCCTCTACTCAACAGCTTCTTCTGCAAATGTCCGGCTGGCTACGATGGGATCAACTGCGAATTCTGTAATATACTGGAATGATTTTTAAGAATTATTGCTTGGAATAACAGATCGAAATGAAAGATTACTTTTTTATTGCAGATATGGGATATGATAATTCAGAAGAAATGTCCGAACAGGCTGTGCGCTTCAACGGCGATAATTATCTGCAATTGAAACATCGATTTGGAAGAAGGTTTGTACTTTTAAAACAATCCCAAGAGAAATGAAAAATTTTCATTTCTATACTAACGACAATAATTTTAATATGCACACTTTTCTGAATTAAAAGTTATTCGACAAAATTATTTTAATTATCAATAATAGCACTAAATTATAATCAAGTAGGTCCTCGGCAATCCAAACTAACAATGTCACTAACTATGTTAATTATAGCAACTAACTTTTCTCTAGTCCTAATGCTACTAACACAACTCTCGGCGATTACGTCGACGAGCCTTATACCGACTACGACACGGAGGACAACCTTTACGACGAATATGAAAATTACGACAATAGTGAGTAAGTTTGCGGCTGTAAGTCTCCAAAAGCATCCCGTAGAAATTTTTTATTTTCCACTTACATCCACTCTCGCCAGTTACATCCTAATGCTACTGCATGCTTCGTTAAGAGCATCAACTTTAATCGTCTTATCGGTTAATCCTGAGCTTAAAGAAAAATCGATTATCAAGCCTTATTTAATCACCGCTATTAACGTTTCTTCCGCTTGATCCGCTTAAAATTTGTAATATCCGTTATTAGCAAATATTAGCTAATCGCCAATAGCATGTTAGCCTACGGAGTTGCTTGAAGCGCTAATACACGCAAGTTTCTTTAACTATTGGGAACGTAGTCTGCAGGGGCCAAGGGAAGTTTTGCTATTGTTTGACTACAACCAATCGGACAACACTAACGCTTGATGAAATATTGACTCGCTGTTTCGGCTTCCGTATGCTAATATTGTCTTAAGTACGCGATTTTGCCAGACGGAACCTACCGTTACCTTTGTCTCGGATCTTTTCGTTATTCCTATCAAATAATCGAAATTAACGAATTCCGTAAAAACAATCTCTTACCAATTTAAAAACTAAACAACACCTTAATATATCACGATTACATCGGAACAAGACGAGAGAAACTTGTCAAGACTAGTGAATATTCAAGCCCATCAGCGTTTAATTCGAACGTCTTCGAAGACAAGCGTGTAGCCCGTGCACCTAATACCCTGCACTCGCTTAATTACAACTTTCCTCGATTCACTCGCACACATTGTAACGTCGACCGAGAGAGCTGTGGATCGATCGTCCTCGCCGACTGAGCTTGGTTGTAAAGGCAGTACGTTCACGGATTCGCTTGTTACAGGAGGCGGGAGCAGCAATCGAATAAATTCGATCTGAGGCTGAGGACGATTCATCCGGAGGGCGTCGTCGCGTGGGTCGGCCGAGGCAAAATGGAGCACCTGATGCTGTCGCTGAGCGAGGGCTACGTCGTTCTTTCCTATCGCGGCAAGCGAGAGGAGTTCACCATCAAAAGCAAAGTAAATCGAAATATGCCAACCGATATTCGTCCGTGTGAACTAAAATAATTCCAACTTTTTTTTTGTAACTACAGGAACGCGTGGACGATGGCTTTTTCCATCGTATACGAGCGACGCGACGACCTCACGCGACCCTCCTGCAGATCGACGAGCATCCAGCGGTGAAACTGTCAAGCCCCAGTGGTCCGCTCTCCACTAATGGCAAACTTTTCATCGGTGGCAGGCCGAGGCAACGAGGTCTACGCGGCTGCTTGCGCGACTTCGTCATTGATCGCCGTAGACTGCGCCTCGCACGTCGTAAGGTCGAACTCTGTCACGAGAACGACGTCTGACCTCAGCTCCGTAACGCTGAAGACAGTTCTCGACGCTTGCCCCGAGTGTAGGCGCCGAAAGAACTACCAGCGTGCTCTCTGTACATAGAACTGCTTTAGTTGGGATTGTTTTTTTCTCTTCTTCTTTTTCACGCCCAAAGTCACTCTCTTTTGTTTTTTTTTGTTGCTAAACAGGATATTTTGGAAAATAAGAACATTGAAGAGAGGTACACTTTATTTTTAGAGAGTGTTTTGTAAACTGCATGACATAGCTATATTATAGTTTTGTTTATTTAAACTAAAGTGTAGCCTTTGCAATGGAAAAATCAGTTTCTTTTTCGTTTGTGAAATAACACTGGTTTTACAGGCACTACGGTTTGAATTTAAATTAAGTGGTAATATTAATATTTTGTATACAAGTAAGAAAGGCTCTAAAACTTTGAATTCTTGTAAGATACGTAAACAAAATTGTGCAGAAGACATTCATTTGAATAACTATTTTTAACGTTTAACAGTAGGAACGTTTAATTTATTTAAGCTAGAAACGTTATCAATAAGATATGATAAAAGTTTTATTATTTAAAATAATTATTTTTACGGCGATTTTATTAAAATAATCTTGTAAACGTATGTTAAAAGACACTAAATCCTAGTGAATACCAACGGCGTCGAAGCCGATAAAAGTGAAGTTCAAGTGCTACGTTCTCATCGAAGGACAATAATATATTTTTAAGTGCAAAAATCTCATTGCAAATGGCGATGGGAGTATAAATAATATAAATATAAAACGAATACGTGAATGTATTTACGAATTTAATGCGTATACGTAAGAGTCCGCGTGTTGAGCTAAAAGAAAAATTGTATATCTTTTTTCAACGAGAGCCGAGGAAAAGAAGCGAGAAAACGAAATTTGTTTACTGTCGCGCTGCAGATACGATGAATAAAATGTTGAGCAAAAATAATAAAATATAGATATTTGAATGTTGAAGTTGTAACTATATTGACAGAGAACTAGACGTAACTGCGTTTCTTGTTAGTGTTGATATCTTATGGAAATTATAGACGTGTGTGCATACCTATAGACAAAAACATCTGCTTTTAACTAGACAAGTTTTTATGCATTTTAGAATAATGAAAAAATATCATTCGAGAATCATTTTACAAAGACCAAGACACTTTTATTTACACTGATAGCCGAGATAGTAATGTACTTGTTCACAGATTATATATAAATATATATATTTAAAGCAGTAAACAAATATCGTTTGAGTTCATTTTCTTGATAATTGTTTAAGAGTGAGTGAACGAGAATTGTATAATCGTAGGCATTTGTCGCTTCGACAGATCATTCAACTTTAGAATTAAAATTCAATATGAGAACAAAAAAAAACAAGGCAAAACATTTCTCGATATGCTGCCCGATGCACGTAATAAAAGTGAAAATCGTCATACATGCAATTGCTAAGACTGACTATTGTCGCGAGGATAGAAAACGAAACGAAAATAAGTAATGTCGAAAGGAGAATAAAAAGGAAAAATAGTTCAAGCTGCAAAGTTAATCGGTGTTATGTTTGAGTGTTTCGGTAGAGAGATTTAACCGTTGTGCATATGTTTCCCAATAGACATTGTAAAGAATAGAGACGCATTCAGTCTGGCGTATTTTAGCGTTATTCATATAAAATTATGAGATATGCATTGAAGAGAAGCTAACTGAACGAAAAAAAAGGAGGATAGATCATTTTTTAATGATCGACACTGTTTATATAAATATAAATAAATGGATTTTAAAAAAACCAATATTGTAGCCAAGGCTTTTTGTAATCTCTCGACAAAACGTGTCCATGCGAAGCCGCCGTTATTCAATATACATATATAGTTTTCAGTATCTCAACTGAGCATATGAATAATAACCGTCGCGCCGAGCTGAAAAAAAACAGAAAAATATATATATAAATATATACATATATACATATAAATGGTGAAATTGCGATTAAACGTGCACTGTACCGATATACCACATTCCACGTAAAAGTAACGCCTCTTGTGAAAGCTCCATATAGTTACGGCCTGTCAAATAAAAGTGTAATGTTATTGTACGAGAAGTTTCAACTTTGACTTGATCCCCCAACGAAATTTCCTACGGGGAAGATAATCAATTCCAGTTTCTGAAATCTATATCGAGTGACATTGTTTTTCATATTAAAAAATCTTTCTAAATTTTTTTTAAAACTTGAATAATATTTGTAAATGAAAAAATATTGATAATTAAATATTTAACCTACTGAGTGACTCGTCAGTTTAGCCAATTTTAATTCATTTTTAAAAACGTTATACGCAATATATAATTTTTACTTTTTTAAAAAAATATATAGTTGTACTGATATATTATACACTTTTTTATTACCTGGTCCTTTTGCCAGTATTGATAGAAAATGGTAAATAAACTTGGAACCTCTTGTACAAAAAAAAAGAATATAAATGTAGAAAAAAAATACTAGCCGATGTTCGACTAATCCTGTCTGAATAAAATAGAAAACGATGTAAACAAACTCATGCATAGACTGAGAGATGAATGTTATAGACTATGGCATGTTTCCTGAAACTGTAAATAATTACATAAATTTAAGCTAATATACATACAATAAACACTCTGTTCGAACTGCGACTCTACGAGTTTGCATATAAAGAAAAAGAAACGATTATCATTACGTGTAAGAAAAAATATATGAATATAAATACTGGACCTAACTCCGCTTCTTAAGAACAAAAAGCAAAAAACATTGTGGGAAATTAGTTGAAAAAAAATGAAATTTTAAATTTCATGTTTTTTTGGAAAAAGAAGAAACTTTATTACTGTGTAATCGCTGGCCTACTGTAGCGCGAACTAATATTATATACATAAAAGTAATAAGCTATAAAAAGAGAAGATAAATGAGACGAATATTGTTATAGGACAGAAAGATTATTTATAAGAAGTGCGTTGTACAGTATAACGTGTAAGGCCATTTTCACGCGAGTGCGCGGTACACTCGAAACCTGCAAAGTTTTCACAATCACTGTTATTACTGCTAGTTTTATGTCCTTATTTTTTATTATTACTCTTACTGTCGTAAATGTAGGATGAAATTTTGACTCAAAGTGAAGTACATCGGTTATCTAAGGAAGCGAAATGCAATTTGACATATCTTCAACTGTTTCAATAAGTGATTTTTTCCATAAACGTTAACGACTGCGATAATATGACATATCTGTGAAATTGAGAAATTTTAACTCTGTCGATTTTCCGCAGAATTTTTGTATTCATTAAAGTTGACGATGAATTTGTTATCGAAGAGTTTACAATTTTTAAAAGAAAATATGCCAACTATTTCTATTCGAGTATAATGAACTTATACGATAGAAAAAAAGAGCCGTTGAAAACAACGTTCTAAATGTTTTTTATGAGAAAAAAATTACCATATCAGATATAACGCACAAGAGTGACTATTGACAAAAAAAAATATTACAAGATCGGACCAAATGATCATTTGTCCATTTTTTAAGCGAGTAAAAAAGAAGCCTCATTTTTTAATTTAACGACAAAATGACAATGCGTTATTATAATGTGATGAAATCTTTGACAAAGAAAAAAAAGCAATGTACGAATTTTCCATATCGCACTGCCCCCGACAAGTAGTTGAAACAAAGACAAACTAATAAACAGCTCTCTTTGTACAAATTTTATCGATATTTTTATCAAGCTCTAAGTTTATATTATTTCGAAAGGTATATGTTAATTATATTCGTGTCTATTGACACGTTTCTTATCTACAACTATCGTCTATTTAAGAAAAAGGAAAAAAAACGTTTGTTTGTATACTTAATAATAAGTTTATTTACAGATTGAAATCAATTAGAGATGAATTTTTAAGCTACGACAAATTTTTTACTTTCGTATTTACTTATACTATAATACTTGAAATAAATACTGCGCCAACAATTGCCGCTATTACATGATAAAAAGAAGAAAAAACGATAATACGACTCTTGATGATAAATGAGCTATTGTGTCACCAAACATGCGCTCGTTGTAATTGTAAAGTAATTGTATATATAAAATATAAATTATATGCGACTTGAAATTATCCGTCTTTTACTTTAATTTCCTTTTCGATATGCAACTCTCTGTTACTCCAAGAAGCAACTTCCAATAATCCAATTACTAATTATGAGCAATTAAGTCACACAAGTAAAAGATTAAACAATTACCTTGTTGCACATAATACCATTATAAATTTAGGTCATGTTCCCTCGGTATTAATTTCAAGGTCGAAATAAAAACGTGGATTTATTTACTTTTGTAGAAACATTTTTATTCTTACGAGCTACACGTTTTATCACATTTTACAAACATTCCTTTCTCTCTGTATCTCCAGCCTCTCCAATATCCACGCATTCGCTGCTCAATATGTACAAAGTAATCGGCAAACGAGAATATCGCATGCTCGTTCCGCATTCCAGTTCTATCGTACCGCATTAACAGTATGTCTTTTTACAAATTTACATCCGATCGTTTAAAAAAAAAAAGAAACAAAAAAAGAAACAAAAGCTATTTATACACCCGACCAACTCTCGCATTCGATACAAATGTCGTTATACACAGATTTACGCAACGGTATCGTCAAAGCGTTCTACGCTTGTTCGCACGAGAATAGATAACAATGTTTCAAAGTAACCGTTGCGCAGAAGTAAACGATCGACGGTCAAGATGTCGTGGCACGCGAGCGAGTGACTTGTGTGAGACTCGCGGCTCTTCCTCTCGCCGCGTCACTTCTCTTTTGCCAAAGTGTATGTGTGTGTACAGATTGTTGGTGAACAGAGCTTGCGCCGATAATGGCTTATTAGCTTTTCGGTATTTCCTTGGCCATTTGGTCCAGCCTCTGGCGAAAGTCTTGTCTGATCTCAGCGATCGGTTTAACGAGGAATATCGGCACGTTATCGTCTCGTCTCTGTAATGACACAATTCCATTCTCAGTTACATTGGGGATAACCAATCGACGAATAAAAAAATAAAATCGAAAAAGTATAGAAATAGAATCTTACCTGGAAGAGGCACTCGCCCTCGAAATCGACGAGCTTTTGTTTGCGGGCACGTAAGAGTAGACCGACGAGCTTGTCGTTGATGTGTACGTAGATGTTGAAGAGGTCGCCGAACGTGATGCCGATTATGTCGGGCTGATCGCGGCACGGCGTGCCGTTCTGGTAAATAACGTCGCAGAGCTCGAGGATTTCCTTCAAGATGTGCGCCGATGCTTTGCGACCGCGGACGTCCGACAATGAACCCGCTGGCGGTCTAAAAATCGTTTGTTTTCATTATCGCAACCTGTTTCTATACACTCATATAGTTTGGAAAAGCAAAGCAAAAATAATGTTTATTACCTTCCATATTCCTCTTTCGAAAACGTGGGCTTCGGCAGATTCAAGCCCGACGTAAACGGATTTTTATTCTGGCTGCTTATGTGCTTGGCTGCGTGCTGGTCAAACATGGCCACTTTGTCACCGAGCGACTCCTACGAGCAAAATACAAAGACTACTTAATCACCACCACTACTTTTACTCAAAATTTAAAAAAAAAAAAAAACAGCTCGCGGCTCACCCTGCAAAACCTGACAAATCTAGTTAGTGCGGTCGGGGCGTCAAGTTCAGGGGTGTGTACCGAGGGAGGATAGGGTGGAAAGAGCGAAAGAGCAAGAGACAGTTAATACGAGGGGATAGCGAGTGTAGGTGCGTCGAGGTGCAGGCGTAGAGCGAGACTGGCCGGATCGAAGCGCGGCCCAAGACATCTACGCGGGGCTTCTAAGCCGGCAAAGACGCGGACCGAGGGGCTTGCGTTCCCCGCTTACCACGCAACGGCCACGCGACGCGCCGTCGAGCTTCGCGTGCCCGAGTCTCTATCGCGAGCTTGCGAAAGCGTTTACCTCTCTCGCCGCTCGCTCTGCCTATACCGACTACGCCGTTTGTTTTGATTTTCCGACTCGCGGACGCTCCGGCGATTTTTTGGAACGCTGACAAACGTGTACACCGAAGTTTTTTGAACCTTAGGAATTCTTAGCGAGATGGGGGAAAAAAAAGAGAGAAAGAAAGAAGAGATAAGCTTTTCGCGCAAAATTTTGGCTCGCATCGGGGAGCGATTGTTACATAAGAAGAGGAATGCGTGACCGGCCGGATATGACAAATGATTGTGCCACAGATCGTTCTATAATGATCGGCGAAACGTGTGCAATAGCCCGAGTTAAACATAGATTTTCCGTTCTATACGTGCCGGAATATATCGCTCCTTTATATAATGATCTACCGCGCTCTAATTATTTATCAATAAAGCCAGCGTTTCGTTTCCCGCGCACTCGCGTGCCATATCTCTCTCTCTCGGTCAAGACAGAGAGAGAGAGAGCAATCCGGCCAAAAGTATCCGCACCGAAAGCTTAACAAATCCGCATTATCTGCAATTAATCAGAGCGAGCCGCGACGGGGCTCCGGTCGTGAATATGATTCCCAAGCGACGCCGTCAATTAGCCGAGCTTTCGCACGCGGCTCTAGCTTTATAAATAGCCCATCGGATATGCGCGGCTCTGCGGTTGGTATGAGACTTGTGTATCATCGGGAGGCCCGCGTTACGTAAACGTAGCAGCCACCTAGCTGCGAAGCGTCAAGTAAAAGAAGAAGAAGAAGAAGCGAGAGGTAGAGAAAGAGAGCTTGGCCGGCCGGTAAATTACGAGCATGGCGCTTGCGAAATACGTCTCGGCTCATTAGCGCTCGAGAGCGAGAAAGAGGTTGTGCTCTCGGGAGAAAAAGAGAGAGAGAGAGAGCGAGAGAAAGAGTTGGCAAGCGATAGCGCGACCGTGGCCCTGGCCATAAATGCCGTGCTTGCCGCAAGCCGTCGCCACCACTCGGACGACGCGTGATCATTCGAGCTTTTTTGAGGGATGAGAGCTTCTTCTTTCCTCTCTCTCTCTCTCTCTCTCTCTCTCTCTCTCTCTCTCTCTCTCTCGGCGCTCGGGTTATTTGGCTTTTGTTTATGTTCGAAGGTGTAGATATTGTGGGGGAAGGTACTTGGTGCGAAGCGCGAAAGTTTTGATGAATTTTATTTTTGGATTGGGACAGCGCTCGGTTTGCTCTTTCGAATGGAGAGAGAGAGAGAGAGAGAGCTTGCAAGTGCTCACACGATGATGGACAAGGAAAACAGGAAATTGTTGGGATTTTGAATGTTGTTTTGACGGCTGACGGGATATTTGAAAACGGCGAATGTGGGCTTTTTTTTCGTTATTTTGAGGCGGAATTTAGCGTGAAAATTTAAAATGTAAACTCGTTTAGAATAAAGTTAAAGTAGAGTTGAATGGTTGAGCGCAAGTTTCGTATACTTCTTTCCTCGATTGACAAAGAGAAATCGAGGTAGTTGTTATTATCTTTTCAACATAAAAAATTCTCGTGAATTTTTATTTTTTATATAAAAAAAATAAGTTTAAAAGTTTTAACAATTAAGTAACAATTAAGGATTATTAAAGTTTTACAATCTTCTAGTAAGCGATACCCGCAATCTAAATTAAAACTGATAGTTCTACAATAAAATAACTAAAATTTATAAAAATATCATTTTAACAACCCTACTTACGAGTAATAACGAAGACATGGCTGTGGCTGTAGCGTAATCACCGACACAAACACTGACTTGTATCAACTCCAACAACTAGTCCTTTGCAATAGACAGAAAAGCTTCCAATCGAAATCTCTTAACAAAAGCTTTCCTCAATGAACTCGAAAAACCTCCTCGTAACTCCGAGCAACCGATAAAAGCTCGAGCGTTGAGTTCGCTCTGGCGTGCGGTTCACGAATAAACGACCGCTGGAGCACGGCCGGCTCTTTTTATACGGGCAATAACCGCCGAAAAAGCTCTCGGTCTCGGAGGAGCTCGCGCGCTCAAGAGAGAGAGAGAGAGAGCCAGCCTCCCCACTCCGGGGCGCTCTCGAGGAACGCGGCGCTTTTCCCGCTTTTCGGAGCCAATATTTCGGCGTCGCGTGCCAAACCGGAGACAAGTGGCTGACTTTGCCTTCCGTTCCTCTCCTCCTCCTCCTCCTCTTCCTACGCAGCCTCAAGCCCATCGGCCAATCATACAACGCGAAAAGCTCAACGAAGGCTTGCGCGGCTCGTTCATCTTACTTGCGAATCGTCGTCTGTCCGTAATGCACCGCATGAATCACTTTTCAGCCGCGATATTACTAAGCTCATAGCCCGTGTGTGCCCGACTACGTTTAATTGCGCGTCTATCCCGAGAATCAGTATGGGCTTTGCGAATTTTGTAGATCGTTCTTGGAAAATCCTCGCTGCTCCACTCCTGTTGCTTATTCACAAACAAATTATAGGAGCGACAAATAGCCCTACTGACACGAGAGCTTCCACCTGAAGATTCAGAAACACAAATCCCCCTGGGCTTTTTATTGGGGGGGGGGGGCATTTCTATGAAGTTTAATATTAAACTCAAGATAAAACGGTAGATTTGCGCCAAACTCCATTAACCTTAGCCAATGTCATTTCATCGCTCATGGCGAATAATAAGACGCATTTACGCGAGAGTCTAGTCGGCACAGCGAAAAACAAAATACGAGGGATGTTCGTTTACGGGGACGCCAGGCGCGTCAGCCTTATACACGTCGCTGACGCGCAGACAGATCGCCGCGGACAAAGCTCGCGTGAGAAAGAGAGAGAGAGAGAGGTCGCGACGACATTCCGTTGAGAAAAGTTTAGTTGCGCGGTAAATATAGCCCTCTCTCTCTCTCGCGCAGAACATGGTAGGCGTGACATTGGAAAGCACGCGATGGGTATAGGCCGCGTAAATCGGCGAAAAATAGACGAGAACGCCTCGAAGAATTTATGTTGGACTCGCTCACCCCCGGCCCGCTGGCCTGCTCTGATTTTGCGTGGGTAGAGATGTTCTTCCGGACTGTTTGGGAACTGGGAAGTTTCGAGCCGCTGGGTGATTACGCTGACGCGCGCGATATTGGGACGCGCGAGCTTTTTTCGATCGTGCTTTAATCGATGCGAATAGAACGATGTTATTTTGAAAAAAAAAATTTTGATCTAAGAATGTAGTATTTCTACCCGGGGAAAATCTTATCATTTTATCACGTGATCAAGGATTAATTTATCGGTAGGCGATCGCTCTCAATAGCGGCTTCGAACAAAGGATTGACTGTAAACATACAACCTCTCTCGGCTTGAGAATATACACCAAGCCAGCGGGAGACTATCATCCGAACATTAATCCAGTCGGAGGGAGAGTAGCCGACAAAGGCAGAAACAAAGCAGACGCTCATTATTCTCGAACGCTTGGCTACCGCGCCGTTATATTGGCCAGTTGTGAATGAACAACCTGGCGGGTCATCGAGAAAAGTCAAGCGCGATCCGGTTCTTGGCAGAGCGCGAAAGCTCTGTTTTTCCGGAAAAATCTCACCAGCGGGCCACGTGACTTTTGGCTGCGCACGAGACGCACTTTTGATTTAGCGCGTTAGCCCACGATCGATGATAATTTTTGCCCGCGTCATCGGCTACCAAGCGCCGGGGGGGACCAAGTGCGCCCGGCCGAAAGAGGCTTTTTTAATTGCCCCCCCCCCCCGACTCCGAGGGGAAAAACAAATTTAGAGCTATAAGCAGCACGCGCTTGCTCTCTGCGATATTTCTGAATGAATCGCCGGTGGTAATTTTAAAACGATCGGCCGGAGTTTAACTTGGAAATAATTATGTCGCTTTGGCTTATTTTCGGACGTATTAATAAGTTGAGGATGAGTCCGAGAGGGAAAACAAGATGATAGGCTGCGCGAAGAAAATTATATTGTCTGCGTCATAGCCAGGGAAAATTTCTATAGCCGATAGTTCTGGGTTATATAAATTTACGATTCACTGATATTGTTTACGACAATATTTACGGGGATTAGTTTTATTTTATTCGGTTTTATTAGACTATTTTATTTGGATGTCCACTGACGTAAAGTTATTGTTACTTCATTTAAAGTCACATCAAATACATCCGAAAGCTCCGATTTATTCCGAGCCCTGAGTAAATTAGCAATATGCATATAAATTTATCCTCGATTCCCATATTCTTAGAACAAACCAAAACACTGGGAATACGATCGAGAAGCGAAAGAGTCGCGGGAAATGACGAGTGACGCAGATACCATATCTCGCTAATCACTCCATTTTCGTTTATTTACTCCCCCGACCTTCCAATATTAATTTAGGAGAAATACCTCCTGAACAGATCAACGGCTCAATTCTCCCTCTCTCTCTCTCTCTCTCTCTCTCTCTCTCTCTCTCTCTCTCTCACGTGATCCTCCGAAAATACCGCGCTTCATCATCATCTGCGCATAAAAAAAAGAGCCAAAAAGTTCGCGCATTCCATTAGCCGAGCTCAAAGTAAACAAACAAAAGCTTAAGCCGAGAAAGAGAAAGAGAGAGAGAGCAATCACCAGGGTGGATGATCACGAATGCTCCGAAAATACACCGCGAAATAATTCGTCCGTGGATAGAAAAAGCCTTGTCGGTTCGAAAATAACAGCCACCCGAACCAAAATACAGCGTATATATCCGGGAGGGGGGGGGCTACTATTCATCGGGAGCTTCCCTAGCGGATCTACCTGTCGTTGGGATGGCCTTGGTAGTAGTGACGCAGAAGCTACCCCTCCGAGAGAAGCGGACAAAGAGCTTACTCATCCGCGTGACAGTTGAGCCGCCATAAAAGGCGCGAGATTCGAAAATTCACCGCCCCCACCACCAGCGCCGGAAGCGGACGAAATTAGCGCTGTTTTCGTATACACCAGCCCACCGGCAGCCGTGAATGAACGTCTCTCTGCGTCAGCGAGCTCTCTCGCGTGTGTGAGCTTGCGACTGAATTTTCCGGATGTACCCTGGGAAAATGTACGGATACGAGAGAGGTTTGTTGACTGTCGACTCGCGAGGAGATCCTGGATTATTCCGAGAGCTTTTGAGAATTTTGGAATTTTGGAGAGAAATAAATTGGAGCCGAGAGGAGGTATGAATGGAATTTGGTTTGCTTTAAGATTCTTTATTAAGCGGGATGATGAATTTGTTTTATAAACGAACACGGTTTCGGTGTTAATTATAGATATTTTTAATACTCTCGCAAATATTTGTGTTACATAAATGTTTCGTGAATCACATAAATATTTTGAATAAAGTATGCGGGAGAGAAAAATCGCGGCACCACACGTGCGCCACACGTGAGATATATCAGATGCAAGTTCGATGAAATTAATATTTTCACGATTGGCATAAATTTCTTAATTACGGAATCTTTCTTGATGTTGCACAGAGTTACTGCATTATTTCACGTGTTTCTTTTATTCCAAAGTTCTACGAACATGGAATTTCTATAAATATATGCACGTAAATAAATTTTTCGTATACAAATGCGTCGTATTAGCTGTCGCTCAAAGATGAAAAACAAAAATGTCAAAATAACGTCCGTCAGTCCTTTATTAAAGGAAACCCTAAATATATCCAACATCGCATATAAACATCATCACATAGGAATTTGGTCTGCAATTAGGGGAATCCGAGATGCTTCTGTAGAACGAGAACTTGCATCAATTAGCCCGCCGACTATTTAGCTCGGGTGGAAAAAAAAAGACTTCCGTTACCGTATCCTTGAGTTTGTCGTCATACAGACGCTTTCAAAGTAATTTTCGCGCAATGACGCTGGCTATAAGATAAATAAACTGGATTCGACTAGATGTCCGAGGAATTTCGGCTAATTATATGCGCAGTTTAACAGCCTTACAATGTATTGTGCTTGATAATTGATTTAGGGATAATATCTTATTTGGTATATATTCTCGAGCCAAATGTTAATTTACTTTCGAGAGTTGTGCCTTTTAAGTGTCGAGGAAAAACTTATTTCTGCTCGAGTATGTGTGTTTTCGAGAGGTATTAATTTAAAATTTTTCCGAAAAACAATATTTACGCGAAAATTGTTATTATTCTTGGCACTGAGGTGTACACGAGCATTAAACCCTGCAAAACTAAAAATATGTATTTACAATAAACACAAAAAAAATTATTTATCGAAATTACTATTTCTTATAAACGTGCTAGTGTGAGATACGCCAATAAAGAAAAATCAGAGTCTATAAATTCATTCCCAGTTCTCTTGCCTCGAAAATAAAGTACAAAACATGTAACATTTTGAAAAATCGGATGTTTAAAAATAAAGAGATTATAAAAACAAGCAAAGCAACAAAGGTTCATTCGCCTCGGTGTCGTTGTTAGCATCAGAAAATTAATCATTGTTTAGCCGTGTTAACAGGCGCAGCCATCAATTTTTGCAAGAGGAGGCTAGCCCGAGGCTGTTGTTCGATATCGTGCCAAGCGCTTGTCAAACAACCCAAAAACTCACTCCCTCTCTTTCGTAAACCAATGAAAAATCCGTTATTGCACAAGGCTCCCGCGACACACCTTCCAAGCCACTTGTCCGTCCAAAAAACATTCGTTTCCTTTTCGCGCACACCTGTAATCCCAGCTCTACCCTAGATTCCATATAAATATGCCGAGCGCGATTAATCAGAGCGTGTCTCTCTCTCACTGATAAGTCTCCCCGCCGGATTTGGCAGTCACGCCGCGAATACCGAGCGGCCTCCTCCCCCCGGCGGTGCTTCCTTTTTTCCGCTCTCTCGCAAATATAGCGCCGCCGACGAGGCTCCTCGGCGGTATTCCGCTCGGGCCGGGAAATTCTTGGGTCGCGCCGACGACGATCGGCCGGCTCTTGCGCGCTTTCGAGCTCTATTTTTGGCGGAGCGTCGCGGACTGCAGCCGGCGCACACGAGACAGCAAAGCTCTCGCGTTTTAAAGCGCAACGATCGTCTGTGGTATTGTAGGTAACTGTTTTAGTTGCTTATTGAAGAAGAAAAATCGAATTTTACGTTGGTTTTCCACGCGATATTGGAATAATTCAAGGTCGATCACTTATAGAAACTCCAGACGTGAATTTTACGCGACGAAATAGCTTCGGAGTGTCTGTCGTCTCTTTGTGCGTGGAGATGACCGAGATTAAATAGGCAGAAATCCGACAGGTGAAATTTTTGGCAGATCGACAAGAAAAGTTATCCTCTATAAAATTTAATTACCTCCGTACCATCGGTCGCACTCTATACTCGTACGTTTTAATGCCGTTGATAAAATACCAATGAAACTGAATGTGTGTTTTCTCAAGACAAACAGCCGATTTAGCGCAAATATTCATCGCGCCGTAATAGCGTTGAATAGGTTTTTTATCCGTGGGAGATAGTCCAAGGTAAACATTCTTTAGAGGAAATTCCATGTTGACTTTTATTAGTTAGATCTAGTTGTAATGCGCATTGAAGCTTGGACGTTACTCGTTATAAGAAAGGAATAGCCGAACGGAAACGTGAAAAATGAAAATCGACTTTAATAAGACACAAGATAAAAATTTATTGCAAATTTAAAAAAAAAGAAACACTAATCCCATTTGTAAAATCTTGACGTTCTCCCATAAAACAAGATGATAAAATGATAAAAAAAGCCCAGTATTACGGTAACACTAGAGAACCCGCGCGCAATGCGACGTGAATTACGCAACGCAAAAGCCTCTCGCAGCTTACCCCAAAGCATTCCGTAATAAACCTTATCTATTCCCACTCCGAGCTCGCGCGCGCGCGGCACATTAAGCATCGGCATTATTGAGCAGCTGCGCCTCGGAGAGAGTACAAGCACTCGCGATCATTTGCAAGCTGTCAACGGGCCCCAGCTATGCTCGACAGCGTGCGCCACTGCTGTAAGTGCCACTCGTGATAGATTACGCGTAAAATCTCGCGTCTCTCATCAATTTCATTTGCATTTTGCCCTATAGGTGGTAGCGTACCGCAGCGATGGATTTTTGCGCTCATGTGCTTTTTCGCCCTGTTCAACGCGTTCGCCATGCGCGGATGCCTGTCCATTGCGATAACCGAAATGGTCGTGTCGACGGGATCTCAGGAGAGTGCGGCTGGTGATGATACTTGCGCGTCACTCGATAATCCGCCGTCTGCTTCCAATGGTACCGGGGCCTCGAGGAATCCCAAGGGCACTTATGAATGGAGTGAATACGTGCAGGTTTGACATTAGTTATTTGGATTTTTCACATTTTTTGATTTTTATTTATTCGTGATTAGAGATTTTTCTTCTTTTTTTTCTTTTGATTTGCTGTTTGAAACAAAGTTTGCCGGGATGTATTAGAGTCTAGTTAAACAATGCTCAATACTTACCGAGATTAGTCTACAGATAAGCAAACGTTTATTCATAAAAATGAATTTTTTTTTTCAAGTTTATCGTTAATAACTTTTTCTACTTTTTTAAATTAACTTATAATTTAATATATTAACAATTTGAATTTTAACGTTAAAAAAATTTGAACATATCTTCGGTAATGTTGATCTTGAATTACTTTATAAAGCTTAGTGAGCTTTGTCCAACACAACATGTGTTGGAGACGAAAAAATGTTTCCATTACATTAATTCAGTAATTCACGATATCTGATACTGTTAAAAAATTACAATGCTTATAGATATCATAAGCCCCAGACTTTTTCTGTTTATAATGCTAATATTGTCTTTGAACATTGACATCAATTCACCATAGGTTACCTTGATGTCATTTAACACCATTAAATAATTTAAAGTTTATAACTTTTTTAAAAAACAGAGTACGATTCAAGATTCTAATAAAATTATTTCAAAATTTTTATAACATTTTTAAAATTTAAAAAGGTTCATTACTCTATTCTTTACTTTTATAAACATCATTACCCATACTATCTTAGTGAGCTAGCTATTGTTTATCTTGATCAATCATGTGATATCATGTGAAATACCATCATCTGTCAATACACCTGTCAGTCTAATGGTAATTGGAGTTTAAGGCCTACAAAATGTGTGCGAGTCCAAAAGAGTTACCCTCATACTCTTAAATGATACGAAGAATCTAACGATTAACAATAAATTTTAAAAATTATCCAATGATACTAATTTTTTTAGTAAATATAAGGATTTTGTACCAAGTCATTTTATTATAAGGCTTCTACGAACTGATATTCCAATTTGAGATCAGTCTATAATAAGTATAATTACTAACTCTATCTCATAGGCTTTAAATAATAAGATATAACTGATTGTTATTAGGACAATTAAACAATTAGTATTTATGTACTTTATAATATTTTTCGTAATTTTGAATTGAAAATTATAAATTATAAAATATTTGTAAGAGAACATTTAATATAACAACTTTTAATGCGATCAAATGAAAACAGCCCCTTCGTGCCTGCAACCAGTACTGCATCCTACACAGCAGCCCGTTCTATTGTACCAATTCGCTTTCAAAATATCGTATTCTCAACCACGAACCAAAAGCATATGCTCGCCAAGAGGGTATCCGCGTGCAATGTATTACTATATGTACGTGCACGAGTCATTGTAACACCGAGTCCCTACCAGACCACATAAAACATTTTCTTTTTGCCATTATTTCCTAAGTTATAAACCAATCACTTTCAAACCAATTCCTACTAATTCCTCTGAAATTCCTCCAACTAGAGACGTTATTAATTTTTTAATCGACGTACCAGTTTTTTGTATAAATTGAAAAAAGGATCTTTAAAAATTGCGTTTCTTCTGTTTATCTCGGATTATTGTTGAACAAATGTTGTAATCAATAAAGGGATAACATCTTTAGATGGAGGAAATTCGGAGGAATAAGGAGGAATTTGTTTGAAAGTGATCGGTTAATTACTTGAAAAGCAATTGCAAAAATAAGCTTTTGTCGTGTGGGCTGGAGGCTCGGGGGTGTCGTTACAAAAACCGTATCGGTCCGAATACCAGGAGCACATGAGAGCCGAGAGGAGTATATCTTATCTAAATCCATTGAGTATATTCTACATGTAACTTACACGGATCTTTGTGAAACCGAATCCCTTCCAGACTACATAAAAAAGTCGCTTTTTGCAATTACTTTTAAATTAATAAACCAATCACTTTAAAACCAATTCCTACTAATTCCTCTGAAATTCCTCCAACTGGAGGCGTTATTAATTTTTTAATCAACGTACCAGTTTTTTGTATATATTGAAAAAAAGGATCTTTAAAAGTTGCGTTTCTTCCGTTTATCTCGAATTATTATTAAACAAATGTTGTAATCAATAAAGTGATAACATCTTTAGATGGAGGAAATTCGGAGGAATAAGGAGGAATTTGTTTGAAAGTGATCGGTTAATTACTTTACAAGCAATTGCATCAGGAAGCTTTTGTCGTGTGGGCTGGAGGCTCGGGGGTACCGATACAAAAACTTCATCGATTCGGATACCAGGAGCACATGAGAGCTGAGAAGTATCTTCTCCTATCTAAATGCATTGACATCCGTCGGAGCCAATCAGAAGAAGCGGACGGATTGCACGGTTTGCGACCGATGTATAAGGAGCGCAAAGAGTGCAAGAGGTATCTCTTTCCTATGCTCAGTGCATCTAGCAGGCAGAACAGTCCAAGGCGTACACAAATGTCTTTAGAAAAAAACATTGAAATTGCAGTTTCACCTCGCAATAAACGTCTTCGCATTCTTATGATGCTAATGCCTCGTTAAACAGCTGTTTCGTTGCATCAAGTTTAGACTGCATTAGAGTGTAAGTGGAGTTGTTGTTTTTCTTCAAATTAATGTAGGTACGTTTTCGCTTTTTCGTGATGCCGTGTAAGAATGTTTATCGGTCAATTTGTCCATTGTTCTACCGTAAAATAAATATTAAGTTTACTTAAAGTAATCACCTGCAGGTGCAGTTTACCTTTATTTACTATACGTAAATAACAACAAGAGGTTATTCGCGTGTTCATACAGAGAACTTTTTCTATTTGTAGCTAGACTAGAATAACTCGATCCGTTAATACAATTCAAGTCAATAGGTGTTGATTTTTATTACAAATGGATTCAACTTATAAGTTCTAATATTCTCTAAGCTTTGCTTTACAGTTTAGAAGATCAAGTTCCTCCTGATTTACTGTATCGAGTATGATTAAAGTTGGAGCTACGTTTAGAGCAGTCTACGTATATCAAAATTGAGCTTATACAAGAGTATTAAGTTGACAATGTTGTGGCATAGCTCTTGTATAATATGCTGTGTTGGAGTCTTTGAAGAGACTTCAAGTCATCTGAGAGGTAAGAAGTAGTTTCTTCCAAAGATGTATATTTGTACAAAACATAAACTTCTTCCTGTCAATTCCTATTAAATTGTCTATGGTATTAGCATTTTGTTTTTAGTAGATAAAGCAATAAAGCACAAATTGCTTTCTTATAGAAAATTGAAGTTAGTTAATTGATATTTGGATTTGTAGGTAACCAATGTGTCACTATCAGAAGTAAGCAGTATTTTAATCAACAAGTAAATACTCTGCAAATGTCTCGTTCTTCTGTAACTTGATTATTTCCTTTATAATTAGTGGTTGCAATTAATCTGCCAGGTAATATTGTAAAACGAAAAATTTTAATTTTAATTCATCATCAATGCTCATCAGTGACTCATTACTTTAGAGTTCAAGTATAATCTTCTTGGATATGCATATTTGGTAGACTCAAGACACTAGTTACCATTAGATTGACAGGTGGCATACCTAAATCATGAGCTAATGATTAATTGATATTTGATGATATTTCACATGAGTTATAATATTGTACCAGTGTTTTTGTACACAACCAGGCCACTATATGGTTCTCAGCTGAAGCTCATGCGTCATAACAGGTACTTTGCTTGTCGTTTGGCTCTGTCTTAGAGTATTGGTTGATACGAGAGCAATAATCCTAGGGTGGCTGATAACTGCCAGAGCGCTAATGTGCTGTAACAACAAGATAGGTAATAGGAAGATTATATTGTATAATTACTTGAGTGATTTTTATTGGAAATAATTGTAACCAAAGGACTAAAATTGCAAATGTGTTTATTCTTGGGTGTATAGTTTCAGCTTATTCAAATCACATCTTAGAAAAGAATGGATCTTGATACACAACAGTATTGCGCACCAAGATAAGTAACAAACAAGAGCAGAGAGTATAAAGGATTCCTCTATCTAGAGGTTTGGAAGCTTTAGCGATGCTTTGGATCAAATTATCTGCAAACTTATCAAGACAAAATTGATATTTCTTTTATACGCTTAGAGAGCTTTGACTTTAAACTTTTCAAGAATGTCTGTATATGTTAATTTTTCAAAATTTGAAAGAATGAAAACCTCTTCATATGTCATATGCTTCTCGTGTCTGGCGCTGAGAATACGATACTTTTTAAGGCGAATTTAAACGGGTTGACTGGTTGCTCTATAGGATGCTGTGCTGGTTGCAAATACGAAGGGGTCGTTTTCATTTGATCGCATTAAAACTTTTTTGTCTTTCTTACAATAGTAAGAAAGCTTGTTATTCGCATTTACTCAAACGCAGGGTCTAATCCTCTCGTCGTTCTACTGGGGCTACGTGGTCACTCACTTACCAGGCGGTATAATAGCCGAAAAGTACGGCGGCAAGCACACTCTGGGCATCGGCGTCCTGTTGACCGCTATATTCACTCTGCTGACCCCGGCGGCTGTGTACGCCGGTGGCTCGACAGCTCTCATAATCCTACGTGTTCTAATGGGCTTGGGAGAGGGCACGACGTACCCGGCCATCAACGTACTGCTGGCCCAGTGGACGCCGCCGGAGGAGCGATCGCGAACAGCCTCGTTCGTGTACGCGGGCGCCCTCATAGGCATCATATTCGCGACGACGGTATCGGGCTGGATACTCCAGTACTCCGAGACGGGCTGGCCCTTGGTGTTCTACCTCATGGGAGCCATGAGCGTGCTCTGGTTCGTCATCTGGCTGGTCGCTTGCTACAACACGCCCAGAGAGCACCCGTTTATCTCGCCCAAAGAGGTGAGTATAAAGTACGCCTCCATGACGACGATGGCTATGTGTAATCGGCTCTTCTCTCTTTATTCCAGTTGGAGTACCTTCAAGAGCGCATGAACGAGCACACGCACGAACGTCCGCCACCCGTGCCCTGGCGCCACGTACTCGCTTCTCGGCCGCTCTGGGCCGTGATCGTAGCCCTGTTCGGCTTCAACTGGTCGATCCTCACCCTCATCACCGATCTCCCCAAGTACATGAGCAGCGTGCTGAGGCTGTCGGTGGAGAACAACGGCTACGCGACCTCGCTCGTCTACCTCTGCATGTGGATCGGAGGCAACACGAGCTCCTGGCTGGCCGATCACCTCATATCCACCGGCCGGCTCTCGATGACCCTCGTCCGCAAGCTCGGCTCCATCAGCGCTCTAAGCGTCTCGGCTTGCTTCATCGTCGCTGCCTCTTACGCCGGCTGCGATCGGCTTCTCGTTATCGGACTGCTCGTCGTTGCCCTCACCGTTATGGGCACCGCTTATCCGAGCGTCATGGTCAATGCCCTGGATCTTAGTCCGAATTACGCGGGTACTCTTATGGCTATGACAAATGGACTGTCCGCGTTCACGGGTATTGGTGGACCTTATGTCATTGGTGTTATGACGCCTGATCAGACGCTCAGCCAGTGGAAGCTTGTTTTTTGGATACTTTTTGCCGTGTCGGTTACTAGTAACGTTGTCTTTCTTGTCTGGGGCAGCGGAGAGGTGGAATACTGGAACGATCCTGAGTTTGTGAAGATGGAGATCGAGAGGAAGAGAAAAAATAAAACTGGCCAGCAAGATTTATGATTTTTTTTTCTTTTTTTTTAATGTGTTTGTTGTTGTTTTTTTTACGTCTGACAATATTTCATGTAATAATCGGGTATTTATTGGTGATTCAAAAATATAAGTATTTTTATAAACGTCCATTGTAAAGCTTTATTGCTTATCATCTGTCATTTTTATTTTTAAAATGTCATTGTTTAACGAGATAACGGTACGTCATTCTTTAAAAGTTTATTACATTAATATGACGAAACATTAAAGTTATAGAGCATTGTTTTATCGCAACAAAGCAGCCATTCTTTATAACGCGGTAAAGTTGAAAATTAAAGAAAAAAAAAATTTGGCATTAAATAATAAAGTAATCGGGTGCACTAAACAAGTGTTAATTTAAAATAAATATTAATACAAATGGCGCAAGTCATTACGCAAGTCAAATTATTTGAGTTATTAAAGAGTCTGCGAACAAAGAGCTTCTTTGTGAGCGGCTCTCGAGTTTGTTGGCAGTGGCCTGGCAAAGCGTCAGTTTTTGTCGAGGCGTTAACATTGCATATGTTATGTAAAGAAAGCAAAACCCTCGAACCATAATAAAATTGCTTGGAATCGTATAACATTACGAAATAGCAATGATTTCTGTACAACATTTTTATCTTTGTCAATTATTTCAAAGTAACGTGGTTTTTTTTTATAAAATTCAAATGTGCAATTAAACATAAAAATTGTAATAAAACAAAAAAAGTGAAATAATTACAACAAATTTGCCTTAAATGTATTAAATTGTCAAATTCTGATTCAACCCTCGTAGTTCGCATTTAAACGGAAACCCGCCAGAGGAGCGCATCGCTATCAACAGCTCGCAAGGCACTCGCGAAATTCAACCCTCTCTCGCGTGCCTCGAAACTACCGTGTGAATCGAGGCCGAGAGGGAGGTGGACGAGGAGAAAAGCTCTGGGTGGCCATGTTGCCAGCGCAGGCGCATTTCCGGGGGCACGAGAAGAGGGAGAGCCGCCGCGAGAAGGGGCTAGATAGAATGAGAGAGAGAGAGAGAGAACTTGCCGGGGCGCAAGGGAGAGGGAGCGCGAGAGGGAAGCCGGGGCGGCGCGAGGGAGGAAAGAAGAGGGTGCACGCCGGCGCGCAAGCTAGCTGCACGGGCTATAGCTTCAGCGGCGCTGCACCGTCGCAACCCCAGCTCTCACCTCGGTCCAGCCTCTCCCGGATCACCCCGGCTGCAAGCTCAACGCGAGGACGACTGCACGCATCATCCTCGACGCGCAGCTCTCGGTAAGTCTCATCGTCAATGCAGCCCGCGAACCTAAGCGCCGGCTCGAGCAATATCCGCGCTTCACAAGCGGCCCGGCATGTACAGTCGGCGGCTATCGATCCCCGGCCGGGCTCTGCACACACGCTGCCATTAGCCACCGCGCCCGGGCGCACCGGGTCATACGCGAGGCTTTCTTGGCAGTGACGCTCTCTCTCTCTCTCTGTCTTTCGGCTAGCCGGTATTTTTGCATATCTGCTCAGCTGCTGTGCCGTCTTGCCGAAGGTATATCGAGAGCAAAAAGCTCCCAAGCTGTTGGCAAACGCGACCGGTGGGGGGGGGGGGGAGCGGGAGGGAGAGCTTTGAGCTTTCGCCAGTCGAAAGGGGTTAGGTGGATCGATCTCCGCGCGCGCCGGCCATTGCAGAACGAGTGCAAGAGGGGCGTCGTGTGTCGTTGGCTTTTCTTCCCTTCGCCGTCTGCCGCCTAGGATTTTTTATTATTACGCCCTTGACTCTCTCCGCGGCTCTTATCCATTATTAACGACCTGTAGACTTTTTCATGTAGGAACTGTTGAGTTTTGCTCGGGGGCTGGAATCGAAAAGTAAAGCCTGCTGTTTCTTTTTTCCCTCTCGCGCCACACACACACACACACTCGAGAGAAAGGTAACTCGCGGTCAAATGGCGAAATTCGGGTTAAGGCACTGTTTGAGGTCATAGGTCAACAGACGCACTGTGTCTCCGGTGGCTTTCTTTTTCTTTCTTCGCTAGTTTTGTATTTTGGGCGCGGATTTAATTTTCGTGTCGTGATTTGTGCTTTGTTAGCAGTGTGGGTTTGTGAAAGGTGTGCGTTTTTGCGTGAAAATCATTGTTATTTGAAACGGCTCTTGTGAAATATTCAGCGTGTGCTTTATCGATTAAGTCATATTCGACGTCGGATTTATTTCTTCCCTCTTGGATATTGTGTCCGTAGGGCGTACTATATCTTGGGAATTCGCTACTCGTAGCGAATATAATAAAATTATCTTGTTAAATATTATCGCTGGACAAATTATTTTTCATTTATTTTCAAAGTTACGAAACAACTTGAAAATAAATAGTCGAATAAAATCTTTTCAGAAAATAAGTACGCACACAGAGACACGCACAAAAGATGTTTAAATGATTTCACCACTCACTGCAATATTCATTTAAAACTTGCCTAACAATGTCACTTTAAACACACTTGCAATTTTACAACTTCGATTATTTTTGAAACATGTACGTGTTGCAGAAAACATAATTATTCCAATCAATACGTGCACTATAAAATCCTCAAATGATTATCTTACATCCCTTAATAATTATATACAAGGAAAATACTAAACCTAAAAAGAAAATAAGACACGTATTTAAAATTTGAAAATTTGCCAGAACACGTTCTTTACCTCGACGCCTTTGTATAAAACAGACTAAAACATCGCCAGCCAAACAAGCATTTAACGATGATACATAAAATAAACAAAAACGAATTTCAGAAAAGTTAAACCGACGAGGATCGAGTAGTGATCAAGAATGGGCAAGGAGAAGATCCACATAAACATCGTGGTGATCGGTCACGTGGACTCGGGCAAGTCGACGACGACCGGCCACCTGATCTACAAATGCGGCGGCATCGACAAGCGCACCATCGAGAAGTTCGAGAAGGAGGCCCAGGAAATGGGCAAGGGTAGCTTCAAGTACGCCTGGGTCTTGGACAAGCTGAAGGCCGAGCGCGAGCGCGGCATCACCATCGACATCGCCCTCTGGAAATTCGAGACGAGCAAGTACTACGTGACGATAATCGACGCGCCCGGGCATCGGGACTTTATCAAGAACATGATCACCGGCACGAGTCAGGCCGATTGCGCTGTGTTGATCGTCGCTGCTGGAATAGGTATGGGTATAGAACAGAGAGTCTCCCTTTCTTCAATCTCAATTTAACTGGAATGAAAAAATAATGATTTCCAGGCGAATTCGAGGCCGGCATCTCGAAGAACGGCCAGACGCGCGAGCACGCGCTGCTGGCGTTCACCCTCGGCGTCAAGCAGCTCATCGTCGGCGTCAACAAGATGGACATGACCGAGCCGCCGTACTCCGAGAGCCGCTTTGAGGAGATAAAGAAGGAGGTCTCGTCCTACATCAAGAAGATCGGCTACAATACCGCCTCGGTCGCGTTCGTCCCGATCTCCGGCTGGCACGGCGACAACATGCTCGAGCCCTCGCCCAAGACCCCGTGGTTCAAGGGCTGGAAGGTCGAGCGCAAGGACGGCAACGCCGAGGGCAAGACCCTCATCGAGTCCCTCGACGCCATACTCCCGCCGTCGCGACCTACCGACAAGCCCCTACGCTTGCCCCTTCAGGTATATCTCGCATCGGAACCCATTTCCCAACGACATGTGCGTGTACATGGCTGATCGCTTGCAGGACGTGTACAAGATCGGCGGTATCGGCACCGTGCCGGTCGGCCGCGTGGAGACCGGCATACTCAAGCCGGGCATGGTCGTCACCTTCGCCCCGGCCGCCCTAACGACCGAGGTCAAGTCCGTGGAGATGCACCACGAGGCGCTGACCGAGGCCGTGCCCGGCGACAACGTCGGCTTCAACGTCAAGAACATCTCGGTGAAGGAGTTGCGCCGCGGCTACGTGGCCGGCGACTCGAAGAATCAGCCGCCCCGCGGCGCCCAGGACTTTACCGCGCAGGTCATCGTGCTGAACCATCCGGGCGCCATAAGCAACGGCTATACGCCTGTCCTCGATTGCCACACCGCTCATATAGCCTGCAAATTCGCCGAGATCAAGGAGAAGTGCGACCGTCGTACTGGTAGCTTGCCGAATTTTTATATAAACATATAATTATGGGGTGAATTGAATTCATATAGTTGTCCGTTGATCGTAGGTAAGACCACCGAGGAAAATCCGAAGAGCGTAAAGAGCGGCGACGCGGCTATTGTATTGCTCCAGCCTACCAAGCCGATGTGCGTCGAATCTTTCCAGGAGTTTCCGCCGCTCGGCAGATTCGCCGTACGTGACATGCGTCAGACCGTTGCCGTGGGTGTAATCAAGGTAACAAGATCGAAGCTCCGATAAATATTTAAAACAAAAGCAAATAAATAACGAGAGCAAACGTGTCCCCCCGCAGAGCGTCAACTTCAAAGATCTCCAGGGCAAGGTCACAAAGGCCGCGGAGAAGGCCCAGAAGAAAAAGTAACCATCAAGCTTCCTCGGAAGCTTGGAGCTTAGCGGGGACGATCTTTGCGAGTCGTCGTCAGCCCGTTGGCCGGTCTACCTCGTCATCCCAGCCGGCCCGCTCGATCCTCCTCCCCAGTCTCATCGAAGCGAACATCAAGCTTGTCGTCGTTATCTTCACGATCGCCAACGTCCCGTCAGAGTCGGCCCGGCCGCGAGCAGCTGCCGAGGCGGCGCCGCCTCATCGCCAACAACTCGTCGGCCCTCGAAGCCGTGCGCGCGCTGTCGCTGCTCGGCGAGCCGGCGCGATCCCCTGCTGCGCCGGCGGCCGAGCCTCATACTCCACTACCCGGTCGTCCTGAACCCGCGCATCTATCCCCATCTCCACATACAGTTCACCCACGCGCCCCGCACGCCGCACATATGCTAGGGGCCGCTTGCGGCGCACTAAGCCCGCCGCCCGTATACTGTTATCATGCGCGCGCTCTATCTCTATCTATCGATCTCTCTCTTTCTCGAGATACAACAGCAGCCGGCGTGGGGCACCCTCTCGGCTCTCTGACGCGCTCGCGATATACACACCTCGCCCATCCACCCGACATCCACGTCTTATTACACCGCCGACGTACACGCAATTTCGACACACACACACACACACACACACACACACACACACACACACACACACACACATACTTTTTCAAACATCTCCGTCTGTTCGTGTGTAGTTTTTTATTAATCGCCCACGGCTGACGTAACGCGTGGAAATAACAGCCGAGCTACTTGAAATGTTTAACATCAATGCAGGGGACACTTGGGATGTTTAACGAAAAAGAAATCGCGTTTGTTTGTTGTAACTGTAAAGTCGTGGGCAAGAATTGGGTTATTCTATATCGCTACTGTTACGTTGTTGTTATTTGTTAAAATATTTCGGTTTATACCTAGTATTTTGTTTTTTTATTGTTAATGGAATTTTTTGGAATTGTTAATGGTGTACATTTATTTCGAACGTGAATTGCATTTGTTGATTTTATCGAAGATCAGTCGGAGGGGTTATTGAAAAAAAAAACGGAATTGACTAAACACCAGCTTTAAATCGTTGCTTTTCCATCAAATCGTACCATCGTTGAGAAATGTGGAAGCGTGAGAATAATGAAAGATTTTAAAATGTTGTTGAACATCAATTGACACGAAACCAAGAGGAAGAAAGAGCATTCGTAAAATTTGCTTCCCGGTGTAGTTAGGTTTTTTAACAAACGATGAGAGATTTCGAGAAAATCATGCGGAAAATAAGTGAACACGAAAAAAAAAGTTTTAAAAATAAAAATGAAGATCAAGATTAACAAAAAACAACATAATCTACGAGAAGATTTAAGGATTTTAAAGATCTGTAATTTAAAAATATAATATAATGGAAAATCTTGTGGATAAGCGTTTATTTTGGTTACGCCCGATATGAAGGGTAGATAAACCATGTGCTTTTATTTAATACGTGTATTTTTTAAATAAACGTTTTGTAGTGTAATTTTACAAAATTACCAAGTATTCTCTTTTGTACTGTTTTATATATAAAACGCACAGATTTTTCACTTTTTTACGATAATGATAATAATTAAAAAAAAATTGAATACAATAAAATTGCGTGATAAACGTTGAAAAATTCGTTTTTGAAGGCGTAAAAAAAATTCGATGAAAAAGAAATTGTTAAATTATTAAATGAGGCGTTAGGAACTATTAATTTATTTGCAATCTAAGTAGGTAAGGGAAAAATTAAATCTTGATCGACAAATCCTTAAATACTTCTTTTTAAAAAAAAATGATAATACAACTGCGATATATACATCGCAGGATATCTCAAGGCTGAAAGTGTGTTTATTCGAAATCACCTATATCGATTACGAATCACCATTTGAACTGTAATATTACATTATGACCATATTATTACTATTACTGTATTATTACGATACTAAACATTATTTAGATACTATGAAAATTATTGTTATATGCTTACTGCTCATTATTGATTATCAAAAGAAAAAGAAAGAAAAAAAAGAAAGAGATAAAAAAACAATAAGATCACGCGAAGCACTGATTGCTATACGATCGTTTATCAAACAATATATACGCATATACATCGTTAGATCTGGTTGCTTGCGACGCAGAGAGAACGGCGCATAAAGACATGCGCCAATGATTATCATTGATTTTCTTATATTTCATTTTCCTTAGCGATTGTTAGCGATAACGAAGTATAACAATGGCATTAAAAACACATCGGAATCCGCGAGCGTTGAAAAAGCTGCAGACGCGGTTGTCTCGGACGGACTCGTGATGATGATGATGATGAAGATGATGATGATTATGCAGGAGAACAATATATTACCGAAGATAAATAAGAAGCGATCGACTGCAGTATAATAGATTATATACGGGGATCGAGAATATGACGTTATGGAACTTGTAACTCCCAAAAGTCATCGGCCCCGGACACCCGAATGAAAACCTACCCCTTAAACCCCGCCCCCCCCCCCTTACCCCCCAATGTCACATATTAAAAATATAATAAACACGTAGGCGCGTTCTGCGAATTGCGTTTACCCGCATTCCCCTCATAGCCAGTATTATGTTGATGTAATAAAAAGATAATACGAGTTTTAATCGACATTCACTTGTATAGTTTTTGACTTGCATTCATTGCACTATTACCTTCATCGTTATTATTATTATTATTATTATTTGTTTTCTTTCTACGCTTATATAGTTGATGAATTTATTTTTTATTGTGATGCTTATTACACACGTTTGACTTATAAACTTGATTGTATACGTTTTTATCGAATCTTCAGTTAATAAAGTTAATGATTATCCAATTTTTGGTATGCGTTGATTTTTAATTTTCATCAAATTTAGTTTTGCAAGGTAAGGTGAAGAATAAGAAGATTGGTCGATGTACGGTAAATATATGTGTATAATTTATTTTCTCGCACAAATGTTTTCTTTCAATAATTTTTTTTCATTTTTTATACAGCTAAGCAAGTATGTACAAATAATTAGATTAATAATTAATGCAGTGTGTTGTGATCTTAAAAAAAAAAAGAAAAAAAAATGTATTTCTTTCTTTCTCTCTAGTGTAATGCAGGTCTCGGTCAGTCTTCTGTTGCTGAGGCCCGCTGCCCAATAGCATCGGCTTTGCATGGCGCCGAGCTTCACAGCATTCATTCTGTACAATTTTCTTACATTAATAAATTGTCTTACGGTTAAACGCGTCTCTTCGCCGAGGCGGTTATGTGGTTTTTTTTACGATATTTTTTCTCGTGTTTTTTTTTCGTCGTATTCACATTATATAGTTTTATCCTTTTGTTTTGCTCAGTTATTGCGCGTCCGAAATTCCGGCAGCTACCTTACTCTATACGCGAAATCAAAATTTATCGAAGAGACATGCTGTTCGCTAAGATACATTTTCAAAATAAACCTGTTATTATGCGGATAAAGAAAAACGATACTTGAAATATTTACATGCCGCCTGTTCGACAAATAATAATTTCAATTTTTTTATTATTCGCGTGCCGAACGTAATATCACAAATTTACACAGTTGGAAATAATACGCAATCGTAAGGATGTGTACAGCAAACGGCTTTGAAATGCGCCGTTCCTCTCAAACGCTTCGTTTAAAACTAAACATGTTTTTATTTTCGACGAGTTTAAAATAGAAATTTGAATCAAGCCTGAAATGTAATGAACAAAATGAAAGAAAACGGAGCATTTCACTTATTCGGATTATGTAACAAGTTCTTTTCTTCACGCTAAAAGCGATTCAATCCTTTTTACAATAAATTTAAAAAAGTCTTCAACATTCATAAAGCTATGTAAACGTAACAATTAGAACGAAAGCCGAGGTCGATCAGCTTCCTCAAAGTATCAACAATACTAGTCTCGCAATTATCTCGGAAAAATTGCCTCGTCCTCCTCTCGACGGCTGCAAGCTCCTTAAACCTAAAACGCCAAGCTTTCCAACCGTGTAGATCGATCGCGCGAACACACGCCACGTTCCACGAAATTTCGGCTTCACAAGCACACATTATAATCGCACCATTATCGTCACGCACAACTTAGAATCAAAAAAAAAAATAGATGTATGCATACGAACAATTCATTGAACAATTACACACAATCGAAAAGTTTCGTTGCGCGCGGGAAAAGTCCCGTTGGAAACATAGGGGCCTTGTGGTTACGCAGCGTATCGTCTCGGACGGAACGAGAGAATACAAAGCGATCCGGAATATAGTCCTCGGACGTTCTTTACGAAGAATCAAATATGTGTGTCTGTATGTAGTAGGTGTGACGATGCCCGCAGGTGGTCTGCGTTCACTCTCGAGATTGACGAGCTTTCACTTATCCCGCCGAGTAAATGCTGTAGAACAGACTAGGACCGCCTCCGTTATTTATCAGCCGTAGATACTTGTTTGTTTGTTTTTTTTTGTTTATTTCAACCATCACTTATCAAGTAATACTTTATAAGACAGTGTGCATATCCCCTGGCTCGCATTGCAATCGACGATACCTTCCCACATGTTCGGCTCGATCAGCCCCCCGCGGCTAAAAACGTGATTGAGCAACGTAGGTACGCACGATCGTCCCCGCCGACGATTTCAAGACAGCAGCGAAAGTGCGAACGTAAGTTAGCTAAACCACGGCCAGGCTTTGGATCGTCTCGAGCGAGGCAAGCTCGAGCCGCGTAGAGAAGTCGAGAAACGAAGGGGCCTCGGGCGACGCGACCAGTCCGCGGTCCAGCGATCAGTCGCGGCTTTGGCGCAGCTTCGTCGCGGAAGCGATAATGAAGAGGAATCCCCGCGGCCGTCGGCCGGCCACAGCTCGACTCGTACTACTGGCCCGGGTGGGGCGGGCTCGGCTGGGACCAGGGCGTCGTCGGCGTCGGGGCGTGATTGAAGTTGACGGATATCGTGACCGGATGGAGCACCGTCTCCGGGCCGATGTCCGAGCTCCCGTAGCCGAGCTGCGGCCTGAGCATCGAGGCCTCGACGGTCAGGGGGACGTAGAAGCCGCCGTTGTCGTGGAGGGCGAATATCGGGACGCCCTGCTGCTGCTGCTGCTGGTGCGCCTGGGAGCCGGGGTGGGGCCCGAGGCCGTTGCGCGCCGCGGCCTCGCTCGGCGGCGGCGAGCACGAGGACTTTGTGCGCTGGTCCGCGGAGAACCTCTGCTTTATCGAGTTCTTGAACTTGTAGGTCGACGGCTGGCGCTGGGGCGCGTCCGGATGCTGCTGCAACGACGGATGCTGCTGGTGGTGGATCGGGGCTATGCTGCCGGGCAGACTGCCGCTGCCGTGGGAGTGGCTGCTGTGGTTGCTGTCGTCGCTGGTCAGGGTCGGCGGGGGGATGAGCGTACGCTGGCTCGGCCGCGACTCGCTGGGGTCGTACGACGAGACGCCCGAGCTCGAGCAGCGGTCCGAGCTGCTGTTACTGCTGCTGTGCAGCAGCCCGTGCGACTGGTATCCGTTACTCGTTGCCGAGCCGTTGAGGTTGTGGCTGCTGCTGTTGTTGTTGTTGTTGTTATTGGTGCTGCTGTTGTTGTTGAGATTGACATTGGCCCCGGAAAGTAGGCCAAGTCCGTTGCCGGTGACTCCACTGGTCGGGCAGGCTGCGGGCAGTCCACCGTTCGCGTGGCTGAAAGCTCCGAGGCCGTTGCTCGTTCCGTTGGCCGTCGCCAGATCTACCGGATGCGGAAAGCCTAACCTGTCGCCTGAAATCCAAAAGAAAAACCAGTTAATAACTGATCTCATTCTAAACGAATAAAAAAAAGCTTAACGGAAAAAAGCTCGGACGTGGATGTACTTACAGGAGGCGAGGATTTTGTCGCAGTGCTGCTGGAGGTGGCTGATCAGCTGAACGCACAACGCGTCCCGGGCGAAAAAGCCCTCGACCTCCACGAGGAAGTGCATCGTCTCGCTGAGGCACTCCTGGTAGCCGAGCCTATAATGCTCGGCTGCGCTGGTGCTTGTCGGCGGTGACGGATGACTCACGCTGTCGACACTGTCTTCGCCGTGGTGGATCGGCGCGTGGTGTTTCGAATCTGCAAGAAATCAAGCAACCTTCGATATCATCTAATTCCATTACACTTTTAAGTACAAACTTTCGTTGCCATTAAATAAAAAAAAAAAGAAAATACTTTAAAAAATAAACAAGTGGTTTACCTTGACGAAGTCCTTGAAGGTACTTCATGTGACGAATGGCCATCTCGATAATTTCCGTCTTCTCGACTCTGCCCCTACCCTTCTTCAGGTACTCCGCGGGTATGAGTCTGCTGAGATCGGCCAAGCAGTTGTTCATACGATCCCGCCTGCGCTTCTCTATGATTCTGTGCGACATCGGGTCTTGCTGCAACAGCAAAATTAATCGGTCACGTTACTTGCTGACTCAGGCTGAAGCGTGTTATTACACGTGACATCGTGTTCGTTAAGTTCATTGTTTATTTTTGCATCGCTCGTATATAACTAGCCAATCGTCGTTTTTTTTTATCGTCGTTATCGAGTCTCAAGTAGTAAAAGTCGGGAATTGGTAAGACGAGCGATGAATTTTTTTTTTTAAATTATTTTAAAAAAAAAATGTAACGTTGTACTTGGGTAAGACATTTATAAACTAAAACTTTAATGCAAACGCACCTCTGGAATGGTTTGTTTCGATAATCGAAATGTCATCCATCCAAAAGCTCGCTAGCATCGGATTAAATGATACAATAATCGTATCCTCAAAAACGTCAATTACTGTTTGACGCTGGAAAGAAGGCGTTATAAATAGATACTCCACTAAAATTAAGTTTATTTTTTAGTTATTTTATCGAGATTCTACCGAGACGAGCTTTAACAAAATTTCGTCTTCTCAAAACTAAAAAAAAATTTTATCGAAAAGCCAAAATTATTGGCAACTATAACGCACGATTAACCGGCTATCCTCCCTCTAAATTCCCACACGATATTTCCCAACAATTTCAATTCGTAATCTCAAATACTTCCATGGCATTCACTAACCGATTCCTACAAGAAAAAAAACTAAAGATATTCACCTCCTTGGAAAGGCAGCGCTTTTTTCTCGAGGGGGGCGAATGAAGCGCCTCGTCGTTGACCGGCGTGTAATACTGCATATTCAAAATGTTCTCCATGCTGTGGGTAACCATCGTAAAACGTGGGCACAACAAACAAACGGCAACGAACCAAAGCACAAACACACTATATCGTCGCAATGGCCAAGCATCAGACCATCAGGCGAACTTTTCAAAGTGAAACAACAACAAGCCAACGATCCTCCTATCAACACTTTGTACGCTGAAACTCTCTCGGCTATCACTGGCACACTCTTGAAAAATCGTATAACACCGGCCAGAAAGCGGCGGGGCACTAGAGAAGCGCGTCGATGTTCAGCTCGCGAGGCTCGCGAGCGCAATAGCCGTCCGGCCGAGGCTTCGTCGGTCTCGTAGCCTCCTCCTCCTGCGGAGACCCCCCACCTCCGTCCCCCACCAGCTTACATATCTCTCTCTCTCACTGTCGTCTTCGCCAGCAGCGGCGGCGGCGCGACTCTGCTGCGCGCACCGCCGGGCGCAGGTTTATCACGTGTGCGAGCGGCCGAAACGTTACCTCGCACGTGACGTTTCGCTACCGCTCCGCCGCGGAAAGACGAGCCGGAGCGCACGTTTTTTCTCTCCCCCCCCCCTTCCACCCTCTTTCCTTTCACCTATACGCACGCCTACGCCACGAAATCTTATTTTTTTTCTCGCTCCCGGTTCTCGTCTTTTTTTTTTCCTTTTCTTCTTTGCTTCTTTATTTTTTTCCCGTTGCTTTGGCCGCGACGGCAAACGTGACTGTCTCTCCCATTACCCACGTTCGCTTTATATTTGGCGACGTCCAGGGGGACGTTCCGCAAGATATCGGCTCTCGGGATTTTTTGGAGCACTCGGCTCTACATACGCGTGGGAGCCCATTTGGAAATTCACGTGCGTTAGCGGACGTTAAGGCCTTCGTCCTAATATTAGATTTATACGGATTTTTTTATCTTGAGATTTTGTTTTTCGATCAGCGCCCAGAGCGATTGGCTGTTTTTCACATTCGAAAAAATAGGTTCTTCTGTACGGCGTAAATTATAACGTAATATTCTGACTAATCGCGTTATAAATAATGAAATCGAGTACGTGTCGGTTGACATCATCTCTGTATGAACTGAAGCGGTTCCAGCGGCTATGGAGAAATGTGTGCTTGTTTAACGGGTCGTTGCGTGATGTGATGCGCGTTTCGCACATCCGCATTCCTGTGTCTCTGACCAAGCGCCTACTTTTGCCTGTTCGAACACGAAAAATCGAAGACTACGTCAAGGCTAATAATGACCGACGCCGCCGCCGCCGCACTGACGTCATTTATCGTAGAGGCCAGCCTCGTATAATTTACCCGTGTATTTCCAAACTCGTTCGACGAAAAAGAAATAACCGCGCGAGCGATGTACGAGAATCGCCCCGTAAAAATTGCGATAAGAAAAACGCGCCGAACTGCTTTAAATCGGGAGAATTTCATGAAAAACCGGCGAGTCATTAGGCGTAATATAGTTGGCTAAATCGAACGCGCCTTTACCGCCCGGCCGTAAATACACGCATCGTAAGCGGATAATAGGAATCGACAGGGAGTTCCGTTAATCAAATCGTTAAATCTTTACGGCTGTTATTTACGTCCGCGCGCGATGCTTTGATTCCGTTTATTTCATCATCTGCCACATCGGACGAGGCAAAAAATATCTATCTCGCTCGCTCGCGCACGTCACTCGACAATGGATTAAATAATATAATTATCCAACAATTACACAACCGGACAAACAGGAAATAAGTCTATTAATAGTTTTATATCTGGACACGTCGAAACAATGCACGTCTGCACCGAATGGCATTACTGTAAGAGACCAGAGGAGGGGGGGGGGGGAAAGGCTACTCTCCAAGTGATTTTAAAGCCGAGATAAAACGATAAAATCAGAAGAGGAATTCTCCGTTCTAGAAACAATCTCAAAGTGTCGCCGTCAGCGGGGGGGATCCGAGAGACGGCACACGTTTTATCTCTCTCTCTGTCTGTCTCTCTCGCTATCGCTGTATATCTGCCGCGAGTCCGTGAGAGCGTAAATAGCAGGAATCCACCCAAACTGAGCGCGTCGGTAAAATAAGAACCGGATCAGACCGGCACACTGCGCGCGGACTTCATTTTTTTTTTGCCGAGTTTGAACGAATCAAAAATAGCAGAGACATAAAATAGGATAGTGTCACGCTAGCGTCACTAGCACGATGGATAATTGCAGTTCGGAATGGCTTGCGATGAATAAATAAAATACTCGAGGCTTCGAGGGATAATAATAAAAAACGAAGGGTGTTGGGCTAAATGAGCACGTTAGGCGTAATTGATAAAGCGAGGACGATAAGGCTTGTATGCTCGAACCAATTACGGGGCAGATAAAAAGCGACAACACTGACTCGTTGCTGAAGTACAGACGCGCTTATCGAGTCCGTTGAGTCCATGAAATAAGGCTTTTTTTTCTCGCATTGTAACATTATTTTGTTTACAACGATCGATCGCGTTCCATTTTCTCGATCTTCCCCCGAGCTCGTCTGTTACTACTTAAAAAACGAGAAACCAAGTGAACATTAGGAGCAACGCGAACGAGCAGTAAAATCGGAAAAATAATGCGAGCTCTAAAAATTTTCCATTAAAAACCAGGTGTACGCAAGTGCACAAGCGCGTGTTCGCGCTCACAAAAGAATGCTCGGCAACGTGGGCTGGATGCAACGACACGTGAGAGAGACCTCGAGTGACGCTCGGAAGCTTTTTCACTCTGGCCGCGCGCGTGCGTTCTCTCGTGCTTCCACAAGACACTCTCTCTCTCTCTCTCTTTTTTTTACAGACGAACCTTTACGTAACCCCTAGACGCTACGAGCGAGAAGGAGCTTTCTAAGTGAAAGCTGCGATTTCATTGACTAATTGTTTTTCCGCCTCCTCGTCGGGATATCGATCGGAATTAATCGGGAGCCGAGTGTGAACGTAGAGACATGTATATACGTGTGCGCGTAACGCTTGAGGTGTACATATATTTTTGTCGCTGCACGTACGTACGTGGGCGACGAAAAGAAAAAGAGAGAAAGATAAGACATATTCGACCGCCCAGAAAGCCGATAATAAACGGCGAAGATAAGAATTTTGTAATATTCGCCGCGCGACGACCAGCTGCGCAAATCGCTTATGCAGCATCGGCGCTTTTTCGACTCCAACGATTTCCACGCAGGCGTAAAATCGGTGAAGAAGAAAAAAAATTTTTTTTTTTTTTTAATCGCACGTGTCAACAGTTGTTCAATCTTCCGTCTTGACAGAAAGCTCGGGAATACTTTTCCACGCGGCTCGATCGCACGAACGTATACACCGACAACGCGTTTGGCAGGCCAACGTTTTTGTTTACAAGCCCGATGAGTCGTTCAGTTGCACAACCGGCGGCGGGTCGGGTGCGATAGCCGGGCCCCGTCTAGAAGGCTCCGTCGCATCTCGCCTTCGATCTGCTCGATTGTCGAGGAGGGAACGAGGCTTCGCCTGTGTCTAATTTCTCAGTTCACTTGGAATTTTTAGCAGGGCATAGTTTGTTTACGCGGAGAGTATGGCTTTGAGAAGATCGATTGCCGTGGGAATGTAGAAGAAAAATATGGGATACTCGTGACGTCCGCTTGGATAAACAGCCGGGAGGCCGGCAGCGGCGGGAAAAAACAATGATCACGAAATCGCTCTCGAAAATATATATCCCTGAGCATTTAAAAGCCCATTCGTAAACAGATTCAACGAGTTTGACAGATCGCCACGGCTGTTTACAGCATATTAAAAGCTCGTGAAGGTAGCCGTTTCGTCATCCGTACGCGTGTACAGGCGTATCGGCCGTATAGAGAGCGCGTTCGTGACGAAACGAAAAGGCGTCCATGGCACGCGTAAATCAGTACACTCAACGCCTTCATCGCCAGCACGAACTGCCGCTCGTTATCCAAGCTCGTTATCCCCCTCGAGTGAGAGAGAGAGAGAGAGAGCGATTATATCGCGCCTCGAACCTTCCACGCCGATCACCTCGGATGATTCTCCTCTCTCTATCTCTCTCGATTTCCAAGCTGACCTAAGCGATCTATTGGTATTTTTCGAGACGACGTTTATTTTTAGATGAGCAAACCTGCGCGTTTCAGGCTTTTATGGGAAGGCCGCGCGCGAGTGGACTGACCGTTCGGACAAACAGCTTTGGGAGATGGCTTGCTTTATCGCTTCTCCGTAGAATGCACCGGCTATACTGTTTAATCGTGAAAATTTAACTTTTTCTTCGTTGTGGGACTTGCGAGAAAAGCGTGTGATTCCGACGTTTTCTTTTTAACCGCTTGCGATGCACGACGGCTCGTAAATTTTATATCGAATACCGAAGTGATTTATTGTTACGATTTAATGCATATTTTAGAAACTGCCGAGAATTCTGCATTCTCTTTTTCCCAACTTCTCGTCATAATTGCATATATAAATAAGGAGCTGCTGCAGCGCGTGCCTGCCTTTCCATGCATATATACATTAAGCAGCGCAATCTAATTAAAGTGATTTGGTCAGAAATTTGCAAGAATGAAAAAAAAATAAGAGAGAACTTTTATCGCGAAAGAACAAAAAAAAACTTCATTTCCATCGCTTCGCACAATCTCCACGGACAAAAATACACTTGGCAAACAAGCGGTCTGCAAAATAAAGGAAAAAAAAAAGAAAGAAGCGGCACACGTGCGAACGTACATCAAAAACGCATGAGATATTAAACGTCGGCCTTGATAGACCAAAAATTAGCGTTGCGACTTTTAATCTTTCCATCCAAGCGACAAACAACAAGCAGATATATCCAGAAGCCGCAGCAGCAGTGGCGAACGTGACGATCAACACGTGTCCTGCCTCCGAATTCCACCGAGCAATAAACGCCGTCTGGGCCGGGGGCACTTTCCCCTCGTTTCGTTGCGCTAGCGCTTTTCTAGGTCAGCTCTCTTCGTCGGGCTTAGAGAGAAAGAGTCGGATATCGATCTCGCGGTTGTTGGCCGTCGCGGTCTCCTCTTCGCTGCGAGTCAGCTAGCCCTTCCCCTCCCGCCCCCCTCCCTCAAAAGGCTAGAACGCTGATCGGAGGGAAAATTCCAGGGCGATCGGGTTTAAGGGGAGGACATGTGACCGGCTCACGTGCTTCGAGCTGCAGTCGCATTATCGCTGGCCGACTGGATAACATGCGGAACGGGGTGGGAGAGCTGAGCCGGCGATTATTAATAGGCCGAAGACGCCGGGCGGAAAACGAGCTCTCTCTCTCTCTCTCTCGGGCAAACGTGACGAGAGCGGGCGCAGCGACGACTCGAGCGGGAACACGTGCGTGATAGAACGTATAGGCTGAGAGCGCGCGCACCGGAACTGGAACGAGAGACGTCTGAGCGACACATGAGAGCTCGTGCGCGATCGGATGCCTCTCGGCGTTTCCGGCGAGGCCGATCTGACCCGAAGAATCGCCTTGTATGCGCGCGTGTGTTGCTCGCGCTTGTTTGCTTGCTTTTCAGCGTCCAACTCGTTTATCGCGGGATCGTTATGCGCATCATCCGTTGGGCTTCCGCTCTTCTTCTTTGCCTCGTCCCTCTATCATCGCCCCCCCCCCCATCGGCGTCACTCTCTTTCTACTCGTTGTTTTCTTTGATTTTTTTTTCTTCTTCTCAATAACCCCTCGGGCCTCTGTGATTCCAATGAAAAGTGGAAAACTTTAACGATCTCTCGAGGTTGTAAACATGTTTTTCTTCTTGGTCGCTTCCATTCCGTTTTTGATGGATTAAAATAATAACAGGCTCGCTTGGAAAACTCATGAAAATTCATTAGCTCCCGGGAAAATAGCGTTTTAAAACTATTTCGAAACGCATATAGGTATAATTCCTATATATACCTGCATCGGGTACGCGTGTACGTGTGCGTACGCGCGTAGTAGCTCGTGTAGCCGTAATTTCCAATCCTATTATAAGTATATCATTGAATACGAAAAGAAAGAAAAAGTAAATAAAACGAAGCGAGAAGGCGTATTTTTTAGTCTTCCAGCAATTCGTGAATGTACGCACGAAGCGGAGAAACGATGAATTAAACATGGTAAAAGAGCCGGCGCAGAGAGCACCTAATCTATTTCTTCTACGCCACACGTGTTTACGATGGGTCTCCAACCACTATCTACGCACGTATTATATACCGGCAGATAAAGTATTTCGGGCTACGTGCTGCCGAGCACACGTATCGCGCGGCCCTCTCTCTCTCTCTCTTTCTTTCACCAAAATATGCGTCTGCCGATAGCACACGCGCGCGCGCGCGCCTCCTCGAAAATGCCTTTCGGCTTTTCACTTTCGCCGCTGCTCTCTGGCTTCGATAAAAGTATTCCCGATAGTAAGTCCAATTATACATGCAATCGATGTGTATGCGCTCGCATATAATCTAATCGTCTGCGGCGGCTGAATTTAATATACCGCATTGTGTGTGTGTGTGTGTGTGTGTGTGTGTGTGTGTGTGTACGAGACAGAGAAAGAGAGAGGAAGAGAAATGATAGGCCGAGGAGAAAACGTGAGCTCGATTAATTTTCCCTTTTCCCCTCTCTCGCGGGTGTGTGTGTGTTTGTGCATGCCGGCTGCGACATAATAGTGCCGCGGTCAGAATATAAGGCGAGCGGATCACGTTACCATCTCTCTCTCTCTTGAGTGCAGCAGTGTGGTAGGGGGGAGAGAAGAGCCGTGGATCACGTGTGGAACAATTCGCACAGCACGACCCACGTGTTAATCATGTGAGTTATATATTGTCTCTCTCACTCTCGGCTCTTTAGCGGAGCATATTATCTTGGGTATTAAAATCCTCAAAGCTGATGCTTATGTAAAGCCGAGCGATTTATATATACATGTATGTGTATCGTCTAGCATACAATTTTTCTTTAAACGAATTCTGTATTGGAAGACATAGTTCGTGTTGGCTTGGATTCGATATAATACGGTGGCTCGGGTGTTCATGTAGATCTGTATAAGTATTATATCGATTTATCAGCGAAATTTTATTTCGGCGTACAGCACTTACGCGTATTTCGTTTGCTGTATAAGAATCGTGACAATAAGGAAAGAATGCTGGCCGTCTCAGCAGTTTGTATTCGGATCCGCGCAAAAAAAAGTGGTTGGCTACGGATGTGCCCCAAATATTTTCGCGATTTGGGTACATGCGGCACGTCGATTATGGACGCACATTGACGTATCGCTTCGACCTTTTTATTCTTAACGATCTGTCTCGCTTGCAGCCGAGTTTACAAGAGAAACATTCTCACGTACGATTTCGCATGGCGCTAACAAAGCTCTAAAAATAGCACCTGCACGAAAGCTCAATCGTCTCTCGACAATCTAAACGCAATATTAATAATCCGTGGGCAAAATAACCTCGGGCAGCAGCAGCAGCAACATAAACACATCGACCCTCATATCCTCCGTAATAAACCTGAAAAATGACCGTCTCAAGGCTGCGGGCTATTGCGGCAACAGAGACAATGTATCCGGCGAATCGGCACACACGTGAATTCCTCGAAGAGTATCATCGATCGCATTAAAGCTATCTCGTCGTCCCTGCTACTTTTTCGCGCTTTATTTGCTCGCTCGTCTCTCTGAGTCACGTACGCGCAAACTACACAGACGAGCGTCTCTCTCGAGGGCCATGACCGAAAAACGATCAGGTATTTCCAACCTCCCGCTACCAATGATGATTCGCGCGCCACCCTATCCCCCTCCCACTTTAAAACTCGATACGCTTATTTTTTTTTTTATACTTCGCGTGCCAGCCGACACGTAGACGACGTGTATAGCTCCCTCGCGGATGTGTAGCCCTCTTTCCGGGGCTCAATCGTCTCACGTACGCGTCTTCTCTTGGCGTAGACGAGAGAGGCCATATATCTTTGGGCTGACATTAACGTGCAAGAGAGCCCAGGATGTATGCGCGCCAGTCGAGAATGGCCTAGGAAAGTGCGCGCGGATTTGAAGACACGTAGGATAACACACTGTACAGGCTTGTTTATGAATGGCATCCAAGGCTGATAACACACTTGTCGCCTGGCAAAACAAGCGATCTTCGATGTGACTTTTTTTATTTCTTCGCTTTTTTTGTTACTTTAAATAGCATCAAGATTGATTTTGCTTTGTCGGCTGCTCGACGACGGGTAATTGGGTCGTCTAGAGCGTTTTGCTGACCTCTCGGGCGACACTTTAATTTGCTGGCTTTGCGCTAACGCGCGCGCTTGAGTTTAATGAGTTGCGACAGATGGCACTTAGACGAAATTTCCGAGTGCTCGGCTGTAAGATAAACGGGCCTGCGCCTACCGCACTTGGGATTATAATCTCGATAATAAAAGGAAAATTTTAACGGTCGCTTAAAAGCTAATAATAATAAGAATAGAGAGTATATTGTACCAGCGCGCATTTCCAACTGTCCGCGCGTCAAAATAGTCTATTTCTTATGCTCGACGATATTTTTGAAAATAAGTGTATAATTAGCTTATTGGCCGAGGAAAGCTGTTTATCGCAGCGTTTCAACGACCGCGCGGGCAAGAAAAAAAAAGGAAAACAAAACGAAATTTAAAAACATTGAAATTCCAACAATAACGAGGGAGGGGGCTCCGACAACGCAATCGGCTAAAATAACCCCTAAGCTCGAGATAACGAATTAGTCGGATTTAGTATCCGTGACAAGTAACCCACGAAGCCTCCTTCAGACTTGAAACAACAGGAAACGGCTTTGAAGCGGCGCGTATTTTTCTCAATGCCGCCACGTCACTCGCACTCACACACACACATACGTACACCCAGTCGAAGCTCGCAAACATCGAAATTTAGTAGGTCGTAGCCTTCGCTCGCGACACCAGCCATGACCAAAAAAAAAAATAATAAAAGACGCACACGTGCGTTTGTTCGTCCGAAAGCGACTTTACAGCGCATACGTGCATGGATCCTTTATCGATCGAAAAAACCAAGCTTGCGCTGAATTTCGCTTTCGAAAGACCGCAGAGGCGCGCGCGCGTGTCTCTCTCGATTTGAATTCGGCTAAAATTACAGCTGATGATTCAGAGCTCGTGGAAACGGAGACGAGCAGCAGTAGCCGCAGCAGCGCCTGATTCGATTTTAAATTATCATCGGGATAATCTTCGTATATACGGTATTTCCGCGCGATTAACAAACAGCTTTGTATCGGGAAAACAAGAAAGCCGGCGCGTACGCGGGAGAGATTCCTTTCTAGAAAGGAGTCAACCTTATGGAAAATTTGTGTTTGTCGTCGTTATAGGTCTGTCTAGAGATAACGTCTATAAGATAAGCTGATCGTCGAAATATCGCCTAAGCATCGTCGCATTGACTGTTTACTCGCGGTTAAAATCTAGAGCTCTCCTATAGGCGTTGCAACGCGTGTGTCTGTTTGGTATGACGAAACTTTGTTGGAAATCGCGTTGCCGTCAGGAGTAGGAGGAGGGAAGGCGGAATAAATTCACGAGACACATTGTATACCGAGAGAGAGAGAGAGATGCGCGAAAGAAAGTGACGGATTGCGCAAGCTACCGCCGATTTCGCAAAAGGAAAGAGATGCGCTTGCGCAACGAGCCAGCAGGAAAAGCCGAAAGAACACGTGCTGACGCGCAGCTTGACTACTCAATGGGCCTATATCGAGGCCGCCTACGCTGAACGTGAACTTGCGCGTTCGAGCGTGCCCCTCTCCAGCGCTTCCGTTTAACGATGCAAGCTTTTATTTTTTTCAAGCCAAAAACAAATTCGGGACATGTTGGTAAGAAATTCCCGGCGAGTATTATGGAGTGTGGCCGGGAAAAACTCGACCCATACGCGATTCACTGACGTACTATCGAAAAAATCCCATCGATTAACGCGCGCGCGCCTCCCGGCGTTGACGTCAGCGCACTTTTATTCGAAACCACGAATCCCAAATTTAAATTCCAAACTGCCCATTCAACGAATTTTCCTCAAAGGCGAAATCCTCCTTCCAGGTTTCCAGATAGACTTCTTTCGAAAACCACTTCTCTTGATCAACAATCATCCTCGTAATCATCATCCACAAAAATTTCTCCGGTCGAGAAGCTCGTGATATTGAAACGCAGATAGACACACGCGCGGACGAGACTACGGGGCCTTTTCTAAACAGCGCGATTCCTCGAATCGATTCGTTTGTCACAGCCGTTACGAGGCCGGCGTGTGGTAAAAAGAAAAAGAGAAGAAAAAGAAGAGAGAAAGAAGAGAGGGGACCGGCGCGCAGACGGCCGGTGGGTAATAAGGAATCGCCGGCGCAATCACACTTGGCAAAACGTGCCAGAGAGCGAACGCGCGTATACGTCGGCACTATACATAACAGCTAGTGCTCGGGCATGTGCACGCTTCTATCAAACTGACTTTTTCTTTAATTATGCGTAAGCCGGTCATGTAAGTATTGTAATCGCCGACGACGGAAATCTCCGCGAAAATTCGTAAGCTCGTCTATGCTGCTGTTGCCTTTCTTTAAAGGCCTATGAAAATTTGTAAAACTAGTACGTCGAACTCATTTGTGTTTTCATTTATTTACCCCGGAGCAATTGCTTGAGAAACGATGCGCGGGAGGAAGAGAGACATTTCGTCGTTGAGCTTTTATTTGCGTAACAAGAGTAAAAGCGCGTGTGTGCGTCAAGGGAAAACAAATATAGAACAAACGAGAGAGAGCCTATTTGTTTGAGAGATCCACCTCGTTTTGCAAACAAATTTTAAACGACACAATACCGATAAGATTGTACGGGGAAAATTTTCTGATCTGTCGGTACATCTGCCTCTCTCTCTCTCTCTCTCTCTCTCTCTCTCTCTCTCTTTTACCCTGTCTTGCTATTCTTCTTCTTTTTTTCATTATAATTAGTAATATAAGAAGAAAAGTCAACACATTTACCGAGAAATCATTAAACCCACGCCAAAGAGAGAAAGAGACAGAGAAAGAGTTACATGTCGATTCATTCACTTTTTCAAACTCAATTACGCTCGTTTATGTGTTTGATAGCGCGGCTTAGGAGGAAATACACGTCTCGGAGTGTAAACAGTCGTCTGATCGATGTCCGGCGAAACAAAAGGCGGCCCCCGACGCCCAAGCGCTGACGACGTGTAATTACGTGAATCTTTATAACCGCACGTCATTTCACGAGCCAACTATAACAAAAGCAAACAAAATATACCGTTTTAGCAGCTAATCCCAGACTTAACATTCTTTCGATTAACCGTAAAATTTCGAAATGCCAAAACCTCTTAGCCCCCCCCTCCCCAGACCAAGACACGTGAAAAATAAGAGAGAGCGCGACAGAAAGAGAGAGAGAGAGAGAGAGAGAGAGAGAGAGAAAGAGTATAGCGTCGACCCGAGACGGCAAGATAAACAGTAGCACA
>JAPYYQ010000603.1:0-65960 GCA_030522585.1 Anagyrus pseudococci | reverse complement strand
ATATATATATAAATTGCGCCAGCACGCGCTGCAGCATAGCTGCACATTAGCAAATAGGCTCGGGGCATTGCAATAATCCATTAGCCGGCCTTCAAACAGGGCAGTCAATTGAGAAACGAGAAAATGCCGACTCCTCTTCCCTTCTCTCTCGCTTCCTTTTTTTCACAACTACAGTCGCGCTAGGCGTATATATGCAAGGCAAGAAAGAGAAAAGCCTATATACGGGATTCCCGACGACGACGCGTTTATCCGATCGAAATCTTTCGGCTGTGCCTCTCTTCATTTAACCTCTCTTTTAAACGATCGCCAAGAAGTTCGCTTGGCTTTCGCCACCAAGAGACACTGGCTGTCGATCACGTAGGAGGAAGCCTATCGTCTTCCGCGTTCTTCCCCTCTCCTCCGCGCATATGTCGTGCCTTCCGCGTCGCGCGATTCTGTACGACTCCTCCTCGTTGAGTGACGCGCGCACACAGCATCGGGAAAGTCGCGAATTTTGCGAAAGAGAGTTTCGAATTGCCTGATTTATTCACAGGTCGGAGAAATATTAATTTAATTTTATCGCGGCTGCGCGTGATCTTAATCCTCCTTGGCATAGATGAGCTTGGATGATTTGAGATCGCGCTAGTTGCGTCAGCTGGGATTTTCATTACTTACGGCCGAGATGGAAAAAGCCGTTTCTAATTTAGAGAGCTAGCGCCTCTAGCAGCTTCTTCTTACTATTGCTCCTTGTTTTGTTTTTCAATTGTGTCGGGATGAATGAAAATAAGCTGATATGGATATTTTATTCCTTTGTAGCTTTTTTGACAGAGGGCTCGGCTTTTCTTACGTTTTATATGAAAAACCCTACGTTAGAATATCATATGCTTGTGAATAGCGTATGTAGAATTTCGAGGAACAATGGGCCGGAGTTGTTTTTTTTTTTCATGGAGACAATAGGTGAAAAGTGCTTGCACAATGCTGTAACGAAGAAAAGTTTTCGGATTTATTTATCGAAACAAAGAGTTTAATCGCGAAAGAAATGAGACGTACGTTCAATCATTTCTCCTACAGTGTTGGATTTTCAAATGAAATTACGGGCAAAGTTTTACACTCGAGCGCGTCCTTATTACGGAATTTGTATTATAGTACAACAAAGGCGCAAAAAAATACAATTATTCGTGTAGAATATAATTCTATTCCGGGAACAATGGCAAATCGTCACATAATTGAAAAATAAAATATTAATAAATAAAAATCGAGTAAAGCGCAGTCATTTATCTTAGGCCGCTGTATAAGCGTTCTGATAAATAAACCAACCAACCTCGATCAAAATTTTTACTCCTAAGCGGCCATCATCAAAGAATGATTACGTTTTCGGCATAAAAAAAGATAAATTTTCTCCATCATCCGTCAGATTTTTCGAAAAAAAAACCAATCTAAGAACTTGCCGAAGCGCCAAGCTCGAGAGAGTGAGCGAGGCACACCAAAAAAAAAGCGAAAATGGATCACCCCTGGATATACAGCGGCCATGCACGCGCGGCTCGCACACGGACACACAGGCACGCACTGCCTACAAGCGACTCGTGGCGACCCTTATCCCCGACCCCGCAAGGCTATCTGCAGCCCCTCGAAGTAAAGAGGGAGGGGGGTAGAGTCTCGAGCCCCAAATTTTCGGCAGCACGTGGCCCCCCACCACTGGCCTGAATCCTCGCCGTATCTTTCAAGGAAGGGGAGGGAAGGGCGAGAGGGGAATCGAGGGACGGGAGAAAATCGTCGATAACCGTACATGTGAAGCCGGGGGCCGGCGAAGCAACAAAGAAACAAAGTAAGCGCAACCCCTATCATCCAGTCCCCTCGGCCTCTTCTGCCAGTGGCGCAGAAAAGCGGCGTCATGCTACGAGGGTTTCTCCCTTTCTCTGCGCGCGCACTTTTCCTCATTAATCCGACCCTATGCCACACTACTGCGGCTCGCTTATAGCAATGAAGTTTCGGCTTCGGGATGATTTAGAACTGAAGTTTGCGCGAAGGAATGAAAAAGAGATAAAGCCTTTAGCACCGAAGTAGACGGAATAAACGTAGATAAAAGGATTGAGTTTCTTTAGTCGATGGAAACGGAGAAATTTTATTTTTGTAAGTTCCCGACAATTTTCATAATGTTACGGTTTCTTTTAGGGGGGGGGGATATTGGAGTCGTTTAGTTGATCAAAGGTATATACCAAAAATTGTTGTTTCCTAAGAGCCGAATCTCATTGTCGAAATGACGTTAAACCGAACGAAACCGGCATTTGCAATTCGCTAATTAATCCGATGGAAACAAAACAAAAAAATGTCTAATTATTATAAACGTCGCCGTATAAATTAGACGGGACTGATTAATTTTCTTACCGCCGCGCAATTCTTCACGATTTCTTTGGGGCGAAGCCCCATTGATTATTTATGAATCTCGGAGAGGCTAGAGAGCAAGAAAAGTCGCTCGAAGATAATTCATATAACTTTTTGCCCGGCCCTCCACCTCCCCCCCCCCCATACCTCGCGGTGTATCTCTTTCGCTCTACGAATTCCCAACGCGCGTGTGAGAATGGAGAGAAGGACAGAGAGGGGAAAGAGCGGAACTAGGTCGCTCTCGTACGGGCAAACGAGGTTTAAAGCGGCAGCGTTTAATTTTTCGTAAGTGTGCTTAATTGCCAGTGTCATTGATATTAATGCAATCGTCGGATAGCAGCAATTAGCTTACGTAAGAAATAAACAAGAATTACGAGAGCCTCGCTCGTTCGTGTCTTGTAAATGGCTTTACACCGCGATATATTGATGCACGTCTATATCTATATCACGCTTCTATATTTTGCACACTGCAGTCGAGAATTTTTTCGCAGCTGTACTCTAAATACATCATTTTATGTTTCTTTGCGTTTGTTTTTAAATCTCGCATAGCTTATCCCAACGATCGCGATTAATGTCACTCGCGCAGCTTTATGGAGTCAAATTATTTATTGCGATTAATGAAAAAAAAAAGGAAAAAGTTTGTATAAAAAATCACGAATCGTAAATCCTTGTCGCCAACTTCTCGTCCGATCCACTTGGAAAATCATCAAGAAAGTCAAGCGTGCGCCAAAACCGCAACGAACATCTAAAAACGCACATTAATCCAAACTATAACAAAAGAGAGAACTTGAGAAGGGCAGAGTTTTCTGAAAAATTAAGCACACCGCGGGAGGGCCTCGAGACGAGCGGCGAAACTAAACGATGAATCTCCAGCGCAAAACTCGTCCTTTTCACCCCGCTGGAGTAACAAAACGAGTCGTTGAAAAAAAAAGGGGGAGTTGAAAGACTGGGAGTGCGCCTGGGAAAAAAAGGAAACGACGATGACGATGCGTTGTGTGTGCGCGACTACGCAGACCTGACCAGTTTCTCTGGCCCTGAACTTGACGCGCACAATAGAGCAGGGCGTAAGTGTTTCGATTTGCAAATTCGTTGGGTGCACAAGCCGGGGAGGAGTAAGAAAGGCTATACACTCGTTTAAGACGAGAAACTTTAAACTCGCGCAAGACGAGGCCTTACGCGTGCGCTTTCGAAATGTCCGACCGCCAGCTGAATAATCGCACGCGCGATGCGCGCCGCAAAACGCTGCGGTTATATGCGTAATTCAAACATTCGATATATCTTGCGCAAATACATCGGACTCGGCTTGACGTGGCTATGACAAATCTTTCTTTGTCGAGCGCGCCTGGAACTTGGGTAGTCTGGAATGACGCAGAATGGATACGTCTGAAAATCCAGTGATATCGAAGCGCCGAATGTAAAGCCTGTATACGCGACAAACCTACACCATTCCGTGGAATAAATATCTGGATTTGCGATCAAATTTTTCATGACGAATAAAAATCCACGACGACACGCGCGAGAAAGAGAGAAAGAGGAGGGGCAAAAAAAGGAGCATGATAAATAACTGCACGCAATAATTTATCGTTTCATCGGTTACTCACAACAGTATACGTTTTCCGAGGAACAAAAAAAAATAATAATAAAAGCCCAAAATCATCGCGTCCATACATCAAGTCGATAAGCCCGCAGCAAAACGCGTCCACTACATCAGCGACGAAAAGCCTTGCAAAGACCTTGCGCTCCTCTCAAGGAAGGCCCCGCCCCTTCCCCCGTCCCGAGAAGACTAACATCCCCGAGCTCGGAGCAAAACAAGCTGTCTATATAGCTACAGCCAAGTAGCCTTAGCAGTAGCCTCGCATAGAAAGAGAGAGAGAGAGAGCGTACCGAAAGCGCGCGCACTCTGAAAATAGTCCTTGACACAGTTGCGGGGAATCCCCGATATAAGAGGCCGGCGCGCGACTCGTAATCCAACCCCGCAACGAAATTTTCCTCCCCCATTTTGTCCACCCACTCCCCCTCCAGCCCATTCCCGAGCGTTTTTATTCATCTACGACGCTTATATCGTGCGTTTCCCTATACAGAAGACATTCTTTTCACGGACCGGATAAAATGCTCGTTCGAACATTTTCGATCCGCAGCTCGTGATGAATGGTCAACTAGATAACCGAGAGAGATAGTCGGTCTATGTGTGTCTGTGTGTGTGTGCAAGTTCTCAAGCGCGAAAGGTCAGGCGTTGTATACGGGCGAGGCTGTCGTAAATCTATTGCGACACTGCGCGTACATGCATACACGTCGGTGAACCAGTTGCTCCAAATACGAGCGCCTCCAGTCATCGATCGGTTGTAGGGAAAAAAAAGTCAACGCGAAGTTAACGAGAGTTGCGAAGTCCGAAAGGAAATAAAAAAAGGATGCACGCGTATTCCGATAAGTAGCGTCGATCCTTTCCTCCAATTAATCCGGCAGATAGGAGCAAAGCAGTGCGACGAAGAAAGTAGAAGAGAGGGAGGGAGAAAGACAGGAGCCGCAGCAAAGAGTCAGCAGCAGTGCCGCGCACATGGGTTGAGAAAGAGGAGGAGGACCCGCGACGATTGCGCAGAACAGGCCGGCTGTGCTCTCCGTGCAGCAGCGGCGCGGCGGCCTCCTCGTGCTCTCGCGACACCTATATACACACACAAGCCGCTACACATAGCGGAAAGGTTATACGCTCGGCACCGCGCAGTCGTCGCTCGGTTCTCTCCGCGCGATCGCCGGCTCTGCCCAGGATAACCAAGTCCTCGACATTCCGTCTCACTGGCAGCTTGCAAGCTCCATCGTAAGAAGCTCGAGTCTGCACGATGGCTGAGGACACTGCGGTCGACTGGAGCTCCGATGACTCTCGCGCTGACCTTTCGGCGTACGTGGTAAACAGTGCCTGGCAAGACTGGAGACTTTGGCTGGCGTGACAGGTGAGCGTTTTTGTTGAGGAGACGCATGGCGAGATGGTAAATAGAAAAAAATTCTGTCGGTGTTAAGGAGAGGTTCGGAGAGAATTTTTTTCAGTATTTTTAAGAAATATTTTTGAGGAGCGTGTAGGATGCTTGGAATAATGATGAATTGTTATAACTGAATTTTTGAGATACTATAAATTTTGTTAAAAGAACAAATTTTTTATATTTAAATTTCGAGAATTTTAAAATGAATTTTTCGTCTTCGAATCTCGATCAAATTTTCTTGAGTGTGCATGGAAATAATATGGTTACAAAGAATTTTTTGATAAATTTGAAAATTTTATTCGTTTTGTTCTTATGCATACCAGACAAATAAATGATTATTTTCAAAACGTATACAAAAGCACTTCTTGCTCATAGAAACTAGTACACAATATCAACTTGTTTGTTAGCAAAAAACTTTTATTCTCACCGAAATGTACTTATACTGAAGAAAGCAATTTTATCGTCAATGGAAAAAAAAGAAAGAAAAAAAAGCTCGCGTAACAACGCGCCGCTCGTAAATGTTGAATACGCAAAAGAGAAGGCCACAAAACTACTCGGCAAACACCAGCGGTGACAACGCGTATAGATATTCGAAGTAACAGCCGTGCAGTGTGCGGCAATCTTACGTTCTCGGCTCGGTCGGTCGCGTCTGCCAGCTGTAATAATAAAACGTAACAATCACAGCGGTTATCTCAGGCGCGCGCGGGCCAGTGGCTCTGCTAAAACTTCGGGATTTAAAATAGCCAGATGTGTGTGCTTTTAAACGAAAAAAAAAAAATGAACCACAAGCGCGCGCTATCTGGCGCGCAACCGCGAGAGCTTGTGTCAGTGGAAAATGCCGCGCGACGTTTCGTTCTTCCTTTTCTCTCTCCCTCTCTTTCCGCGCGACGTTTCGTAACGACCGGCAACGTGTGTCCCCACGTCGCCGTAGGGAAAATTACGCTCGTCCGGCATAGAATAGCGCAGTTTTCCGGCTGTAGACGCGTCTCGAATTCCTGCAATTGCAACCGATTCCGTCCATCTATCTATTAACAATTCCTACAAAACAATTATAGAACTCTTTACAAAAAACTAAAATAACTTTCCATTCTTTCAACGTAATCTCATTCTGTCACAAAAATAAAAAAAAATCATCAAATAAAAGCTCTTCATTTGAGTACAACCGCAAAGCTTGCAGGAGCACAAAAAGCACCTGGAGTAATGCAAACGGAAAAACTGCACTCGGCGCGTACAACTTCTCTCTCTAGACTTTGAGGCCGTCGTTGATTGCGTAAGCAGCGCTCGGCACGCACACGTACGCCCGCAAGCTTATCTGATCGCTCTCTCGCGCTCGTGTGTAAGCGTCGCGGCCGCCGAGGCAATCGGGCCGCTCTCTCGCTAATAGCTCCCGCGTCTAATCTGCAGACGCGGGGCTTTCCAAAGTGACGATTCTCGAGCGACATTATCAGCGGGCTCGGTAGTTCGCGTTTTCGGCGAGAGGGGCTTTTATCTGCGGAAAGCTCGCTGTTAATTCACGTACACGCGCGCGTAAGCGCACGTCACCATCGCTTGAGAATTCTCGATTGATCCGTGTCGCGTGTTCGTATGTACGTTTATATCTACGATGGAACGCTGGGCTCTCGGGAGCGTTTGATTTATTAACGGCAGCTGCTTTTTGTTAATGCTTTATTGAGAGATTATGCGAGGTAAGTCTGCCGAGAGCGATATTCATTACACGGTCGGTTAAATTCTGCTCTTGCGACGAAATTCACCCTGACTGATGTATACTCCCAATCTCCAAGTGGAGACGCGTCGAGCGGCGTGTACATCTATCGAGCTTCTCTTATTAAATTTCATCAACTCGACTTGTACACCAGTCTCGTGAAAATTTCTAGCTTTCGCGACTCCTCGATATAGCGTCACACGACCTTAGAAGTCGCGCGGCATTAAGCTTGCGCAAGCTCATCGCGATATCTCATCGATCGACCGTGATTTTCTTTTTATACCAACACAGTCGCGTTCTATAGCTCGTGTTGTATTTATAAAACTGGCGTCGTCGCGAAACTAAGTTTGAGCCCCGTTCTCCCCCCCCCCACTATCTTGGCCTCGCGTCTCGTATGAATTATTAAGCGGCGAACGGCTGGCGTTGTATAGATTGCCAAGGCTGTAGAACTTCGAGATGCCGTGTATTTTGCTATTGTCCCGGTAAATACGGCTAGCGCGTTGTTATTTGCTTCGAGGACGGTATTGTGCCTATCGCGTAAGCTCTTTTGTTTATCGACGCGGTTAGGGCTCTTTCGTATAAGAATAGATTGCGTATACGTAACACGTGCAAATGATTAATTATTGATGATATGGTAAAAATTGTAATCTTATAGAGAGCGAGAGCGATAAGGATAACAGAGAGACAAATATATATCTAAGGCTGAAAGTAACTTTTTTTCTCGGCCAACTCTTTGCATTTTTAGTATCAAAATTCATTTTTAGCCGCCACAATTACAGTAAAGAACGTCTTGACTATACGTTAATTTTGATCGAAAGGACATAAAAAATAAATCGACCTGACAATCGATAAGCGTATTCTCTGCTTCTCTTCAAATTCGACAATCTTGTCACAGTAAAGAAAAAAAAACCGTCGGATATCGCTTTATCATGTTTCGAGGCGCACAAATCACTGGTGCTCGATCAGGTGCTCTTCTTGTCGTTCAACTGGCTGAGGCATTTTTTGAAGTGCTTGGCGCAGAAGGGAAAGAGAACAGGCTGGTCGCAAGTGCGACAAGCAGCGGCCAGATGGGAGCAGCACTTTAGGCTCTCCCGGCAGCAAGGGGCCCAATACTCTGGACCAGCTTTCGAGCAGTTGTAGCAGTAGCAGTCACCTGCGATCCAAACACACGCGCGAGAGAGAGAGATTAGTCTTATCTGTTAAGCACTTGTTGCTCTTTGTGCCGATTTTGTTTCTTTCATTTCTCGATTGATTCTTTTTTTTGTTCTTTCGTTTAATCGCCCGAGCTTAGGAGGCAGGTGTAACGTAACAGGTGATTATAAAGAGTATTTTGCGTTGATACTCCTCGCAATGTGGGCCGGTTCTTTATGTAACCGATAGCAATTTGTCGGATTCCCCTATAATACGACGATAAAGAGCGACTTGCGGATAATTTCTCGTTGCAATGATTATTGTAATGGACGTGTACTGTTATTACTGATTAACGAGTATAATGACTTGATATATAGCCGAGCTACTTTAGCCCACGGCAAATCTGATAAATACCTTGGTCGATCGCGACGAAGACCTTTTAATCTACCCGTAGCTTTATCAAATAATCCGTAATACAGAACGAAGAAGGAAAGGGCTGGTAACTGCCGTTCCTCGAATTTCACCTGCTGCAGCTTTAGCGCTAATAAGTCGACTTGTATGCGCAAAGAAGGAATGGGGGGGAGGACGCCAGTCGCGACAACTTTCACGCACTCCCTGAGGCGCCTCTCTCTCTCTACTCGGTCGCACTTGTCGCGCGCGTTTTCGAAATTTCGTCGCCAACGGCGCGGATGGGCTCCTTGGAGCGAGGCGCACCTCAGGTGGAAAGTGAGAGTTGAAACCGACGCGCGTATACGTTGCGCGTGTGTACATTAGCGTGTAAAAGAGAGGGAAATTCGAACGACCGCGAGAGCCGGATTACGCGTCTCGTGTCGCGGCCCGATTTTATTCGCCCGAGGCTGACAGGTCGGTCCGCCACAGCCAGTGTCGTTGTCAAAGTTGAGCCGGACGCGGAAGCGTACCGCTTCCCCCCCAGCCCTGCCAGAGGCAATTTACCTTGGGGACAATCGACGGAGCGACGCGCCTCCGCGCGCCTGCATTCCAGGCCCTCCTCGCCGATCGGACAGCTCGAGGTCAGGCCTCCTCCTCCTCCTCCCGCGTCCAACTTCTTCTTCTGCTTGTGCTCCTCCGATTGGGTATCCAGCGGCTCCTCCTCGCCGAATATCGCGTCGATCTGAAATCAGAGCAGAGTATACCCCCGCCGGGCTTGCTATAGCTCCGCGTCGTGCTTTTATCGCGGCCTTTATTCAGCTTCGTCTTGGTTTTCTCCCCCTTCACTCCCTCCCGCTGGTTTCTTTACGCTTCCGTGACCATTAAGTACGCGATATTTTTGCATGATATGCTTGCGATACATATATGTTGCACAAACAAAATGCATTTCTTTTGTTTTGCTGTTTTTGCGTGCGAATTACACAACATGCGTGCGCCGAGGGGAAGAGAAAAAATTGTTGAAAGTGGTATTCTTCGAAGCTACAAAAAAAAATCGTATAAACGATGGCTGAGGCAGGAAGCGATTAAGTCGTTAATTAGACAACAACGATTACAATTGCACTCCTTGTTATTGTTGCGATCAAAGTAGCCAACGATGGATGCGTAGACCGTAAAATGATAAGAAAATAATGTTTATACAATTTGTATTTATAAAACTATACTGACCAACATTATTATTCTTAAAATAATATGGATGCAGGGCTAACAGCTGTTGCTGATTTTTTTTTCTCTTATCAGCTCGTGTAAAAATAAATTAGTAAATAAACCAAAACTTTCAAATAATACAGAAACACGCCAAGGATAACATAACGAGAAGTGAAGATTATTATAAACTATAAAAACTGGATATTACAATGAGCAAGCGATTAAGGAAGAAAGAAAAATAAAAGGATAATCCCTTGGTGAGCTTTACCTGACTAAAAGCTCCGGGCTTGCTAAAGTACTTGACGAGTTTCGCAAGCTTCGCCTCGGTCTCGTTGGCAGCCGCGTCGACTCCGGGCTGGCAATCCAGGAGCAGAGGGCCGAGGCAAGCGAGCAAAGGGAGAGCGAGGAGGAGCGGGCGCTTACGCGACATCTCAAAGAGCGCACACACGCGTGTCCGGCTCGGCACTCACGGAGCTACTGGCCGGTGAGCAGCAGCAGCCAAGTCCGAGTGCCATGCAGCTTTTTCGCGCGGCCTGGGTGTATAACACGCGCTCTCGCACACGCGTCTTTCGCGAAACCGGCGAGCGTCGATGGGGCGGCCCCTCCCTGCCCCACCTCCGCCTGCCTCTGCGCAAAGAGAAAGACATTGGGGGGCGAGTACGAAAAAGAAAAAAAAGAAACAAGTCGAGCGTTTTTTCGTCGTCCTTTTCGAAAGACTCCTCGCCTTCGGCTCTTCGAGCGGCTCCGACGAGTATTCGGAGAGAACGGATACGCCGTTGGGCTGTATCGCGAGCTTGGAAAATACCACGCAGGCGTGCTGGATATTATGGAAATTAATCGCGGCCTGTCTTGTTATTAAGCATATTCAATATACGGATTTCAGGGGATTGGATACATGTTTACGGATTGTTATTTATTTATTTATCTTCTTTTTGGTTCACTTGAGAATCGTGATGAATTGGGGTAATCAATCGATGCGTTATTTATAACTTATACATTAGGACATTTAATTTTGCTCGTGAAGTACGTTAACGATTTTGAATTTTGGAATGTCCAGAGGAAAAGCTAACGGCAGCCAAACTGTCGAGACAACAAGTCACAAGGCATTTCCGTCGAGAAAGAGAGAGAAACAGATTATAGAGAAAGAGCCGCGGAGCGTTAGACAAAAGTTCCAAGGTTGTTTCACTTGGAGCAACGATGCCAGTTGGAAAAACGAGGAGAGCAAACACATCGAGAATTCGAAGGAATAATTCGCCGTTACGGATTCACGAGTATTACGCAACGCAGCCAAGAGTACACTTCGCGTATACATCGAGAGACTTGAACTATTCCTCGTGCAAGCGAGCGTAAAAAAGAGGATCGAGCACACTTAGCAACTCCCCGTAAATCAAAGGCTTTTCCAATTCGTGTCGCGAGCGTGTTTCTTTCTTTCTTTCTTTTTTTTTTTTTAAAAAAAAAAAGCAAAGACTCATCGGAAAATTGCAGTCAAGGCAAAGAGCAACCTGTTCGCCTCTGTTTTTCCAGCTCGAGCAAGCTGGCAAGAAGAGAGGACTAACGAGTCCGGCGCCGTTAATCGCAGTCTCATTTCCGCGAGGCTCTCGCGTGCATAGCCGAGAAAGACAGAGAAACAGATGGAAGCGTTATGTGTGCATCAGAAGAGCGCGTCCCTCGTTTCGCGCCGGTCATTCGTTTACCGGGAGAGGCCCCCCCTGGAGGCCGATGGGCTCTTTGCGCAACGGTCGCCGCTGCCAGGTCCACTATTTTCTAATTAAGCTGAGAGGAGTAGAAGGAGAGGGGGGTCAGGCTGTCGATCGGAAAAATTACGGAGGTTAGAGACTCGGCAAAGTGGCGAGAGAGAGAGAGAGCGCGATTACCTCGAAACCAAGCATTCCACATAGCGAATAATTTTCCGTGTACGACGCTCGCGCTTTATAATACACGAGCTGATACATAATCTTGGCAGCCGTGTATATGGAGGTTACAAGGGGTGGAGGTCAATTTGTCGCTTTATTAATCGTAATTTTTCGCCGTTTTCACGGCTGTAAAAGCCTCCTCTCCCGCGTCCTTCTGGCTGGAAGACAAAATATCACGAGGCTCTGTCGGGCTCGGCTCGTCGGCTACATAATTTTCCCCGCGTCGCGTCGTATATGTATGTAGAGGAGAGGCCCCCGCGTCCTCGGCGCTTCCCCTTCCTGTCTCCTCCTCCGGCCGCTCCGAAGGCTACGCACAAGCGCTATTACAAGCTTGTCCGCCGCGCCAGGGGTACACAGGTCTACCTCTCTGTTTGTGTGGGTAGACCACGGTGACGTAACGCTATCGCTCGGTGTGGCCGTAGAGACGCTTCTATACAGTCTCGAGCGAGAGAGGCGAACGGAAGTGAAAATATTGGAAGTCGCAAGCGAGCCACGTGCGCGGCCGCGGTTCTGCTAACTCATTTTGTCATTTTGAATTGTCGCACATACGCGCGAGTGCTTCTCGGAGAATATCGTGTACACGTAAAACGAGAACTCTTTTTTTTTTATTTCTATTACGATAATCACGAAGTATCGCAGAGGAAAAGAACAACCGGTGGCAGCTGCATGCACGCGCAGTATATAGAGATTTGGCGGGAATGGACTTTGGCAAAAACGCCTCGAGGGCTCTATACTCTCGGCGCTCGTTCGTAACCGAGAGAGGGAGCCCGGCGGAGTTTAGAGAGATTAAGAGAGGGGATGGAAGAGCGAGAGCGAAAGGAAACAAAAAGAGAGTAAGAGAGAGAGAGAGAGAGAGACCCTTCATTAGCATCCGAGACCTCGCATACGTGTAGAGCTAGTAGTTTAGCTCGCTCGCTCGAGGCTCTCTATCTGCGTGTAGATGTATAGAGCCTTGTGCCGCGCGCGGCCTTACGTAACGATTCTTTTCATATTTCCCGCGATTAGCGCGGTTAGAGACGCGCAAGAGAGGGGCGGAGAGGGAAAGGCCGACCTCGTCGCGGTCAGTATTTTGAAATACGTACGCGTGAAACACATGCAGCAGGCAGAGCAAACGGACAGTGCTTGGATTCGAGTGCGTAAGCTGTAGTGCTATACCGATTGGATTCCTTTTTTTTGTTTTTGGCGCCTGACTGGGAGCCTCGGTTTGACACAAAGACTTCGAGATGATTTTTTTTTCTGGCTGTTCCTGTACTTCTGGCTTGATTGATAACTGCTATAGCGCATCTGGCCGTAATAGCGCCAAATTAATTACAACGATGAGAAAAAAGGGAGAAAAATAGAGAGAGAGAGAGAGAGATACAAGATTTCCGTTGTCGCGCGCGGAAAGTTAGCGGAGGGACCGTGCGCGTTCTCTCCGTTTCTCGTGTGCCGCTGCGCGTGATAAATAATGCCGTTACGTAACGCCTCGGCGCTCTCCGGGAGGAAAAGAATAGTTGCAGCGCTAGCAGCTCATTACTCGCTTTATAATACTTATCGCCGCGGCCTTCGGCTCCCTTTTTTCTCTATTTCTTTTTTCTTCCCTTTTCTTTTTTGGCCGCATTTCGCTGGGGCCAACTTGTTTGGGGAATTTATGATGATCCTGTTGTAGGTGAGATCATTAAAGCTTAGCGAACAAAAGATGCGGGCGATTCGATGTGAATTTCGTGGGGTTAATTTTTATTTTTTTATTTTTCCGATTCTCCTTTTTTTTTATCGATTTTGAGATTAACGTTGGAATGTGATAAAATTTGTCGAATTAAATCTAGGCGACGATTTAAATGGGATGAGGGAAGAGGAGAAGAGCGAAGGACGAGCTGGCAAGTTTTTCACAAGGCTAGTAGTGTATATCGATGTGACGCGGGTATTTCGACGTTTCTACGATGTTGCCACGACGTGTCGGCATTGCCGACGGCAACATTGCTCGGCCGCTAGAACGAAATTATAGCAGTGGATATAACGATAAACTGTACTAACCGGAATAATCTATCTCTCTCTCTCTTTCTTGCGCTCGCGCAACGAAATGCAAGCGCTTTAAACTGATACTTTTAATTGACGCTAATTGAAAAAAATATAGCGTTTTATTTTTATATTTATTAAACTAACGATTGATTGAGAATTTTGAGCAATCCTAGAGAATCCCAATTGTAACTACAATTATCCTAGAGCAAAATCCAATTGTTACTAAATTAAAAAGAAAATATTCAAAAATATTAAATATTCTAGGTAGGAGCCGTGAATTTGTATAAAAATCGAAGGGAAATGTTCAAAGAGGAGAGAAGGAGCACGTGGAAAGTGTCGGTGCGAGCGCCTCCTTCTCATCCCCGCAATGAAGAACAAAGAAGCATCTCCTCTGATTCTCGAAGAGACAAGCCTCGCGTACACGAGGCGGGATCTAACCCTACATGAAGCTCGTTCTACGCGAGAATAAGAGAGGACATAAGGGAAGCCTTCACATACCGCTAACGTACAAAAACGCGACAAAGACGGGTTATAAAGAAGAGAGCAGCAGCAGGAGTAGGGAAGGGGCGGGGGAGCAAGGGGATTCTTCTCGGCAATGCGACACGGAGCTCTCCCGCGTCGTCCATCCGCGTTTCTCTCTCTCTCCGCTTCTCCTGGCTTCTCTCCGCAGTAGCAGCAGCAGCAGCAGTTCTCAGGCGAGCGCGCAGGCGCTACTCGGCATCGCTACGAGGCCCCGCTATGTGAGTCAAGGACGACACGTGCGGCGCCGAGCGACCTACATACTTATTTCCTGCGCGCGCATGCTGCTGCTGCTGCTACTACTACTACTGCTGCGCCAACGGACTCTCTCCGCTCTATCCTCTTATCCACTAGCTCCTCGTCGGCCGGAGCCGAACTTTCCCGAACGCCAGAAATGGGACGCGAGAGAGCACAGAGCTCTATATCGCGTGCACAGACACAGGCACACTATAGCGCGTGTACGAGGAAGAGAGAGAGAGCCTCCCCCACCCGGGCTAGCTCGACGCAGCCGCCGCTGGCGTAGCGACGACGTCGATATCGTCGTCGGCGTCGCTGCTCCCTAGCCCAGCAGCAGCGGACACGAACGCGAGACGCGCCGAGCGTCGGACGTGTGTTGTACGCGGCTATCGCTCTTGCCCTTCCTTCTCCGCTCCGCCTCCCCCGCACGCCCCTCTCTCTCTTGTGTCTTAACTTTGTTTCACGCAATGCTCTCGTTGCTCTCTCTCTCTCTGGTCGGACACCACACAACGGCACTCTGGAGACTCTTCCGGTTCCGCTCGGTTATTTCGGGAGCGGTTGAGGAAGTCTCCCTCCTCCTCCTCAGCCCCATCGGTATAACAACGTATAGGACGCAGAGAGCGCCAGTCTGATCCACGAGTTACTGTTACTACTTGCAACGGATCCGGCCGGACGAGAGCCGTCGACGTATTTTCCGCACACGGTATTTCACACTTTATCTACTTGGCTGAATCCCCCCCGTCTGCTCTTTTTTTTATCTACTTAGACCCTCGGTATTCGAACGCTCGTATTTTCCTTGCTTTTGTACGTCGAGTTATTTTTGGTTTCAAGTGCGACCATGTGAATGAGTAGTAGAGACTCTCTCTTTCTCGCAGGCGTTATCGTCGAGAGAAAACGGAGGTCTATTAAACAGCTAGAGAGAGAGAGAGCCATGTCGAGGAAATCGAGGAGGCGGGCTCGGTTTGGAAAGTCAGATAAAAGACGGGCCGCGATGCCAGGGCCCTCGTTCTGTAGTAGACTCGCTCTCGGGCTGCCCATCGCAGCGACTACTTGTCAACTTTTACGCAACGCACTTTCGTTCAGCTACACGCGCTCTCTTCGTCGTTAAACGGGAAAATAACGATAGGCGATGTAGCTGTGGATATTGTATGCCTGGCGTTTAGCGTTCCCCCCCCCCCTTCCCCAAGGAAAAATGTACAAGTGTGATAAAGTGTGGACACGAGCGTGATCACGGCCAAGTAACTCTCGGACTTCATTATTTTCGGCTTGTCCTCGTTTTTCTTGGTAGGCATTTTGTGAAAAAAAAAAGAGTGATTACACGGAACTGCTTCAGCTATGAGATCGAACAACCGAAGAGGTGAGAGTTTTTATTTCTATAACCATATGCTTTCAACACATGAGACTGTTCAATTTTTTAAATACTTCATTTTTTTTTTCAATTCAAATAAAATGGGAAAACTGAAAAGCGAAAATTTGTACATTGAATCGCTTTTTTGTGAAAAAGTATTCTGCTTCAACACACGTTTAGCATGTGCTTATCATTCTCAATAAACATATTTTTGTATTTGATTAAAAATACCAAGTTTCAAATGATTAAAATTCCTTGTTTAGAAACTTAATGTCTTAATTGGGTCAATAACATGCAAGTAAATAAATTGTAATGATATAAAAAAAGAATTTAATCACAAATTGTTGTTTTTCTTTTATGCTCGTTGGTAGTTGCCATATAATAAAATCACTCGAAATTTCGTGCACGTGATTTTAAAAATAAAATTTTCAGACACACAGCGCTTATCTTCTTGAATTTTATTTTTGGAAACGCTGATTCAAATAATTCACTTTTCATTAATCCGCATGATAAAATTAAAATTTTGAATATAACAATTATTTATTTTCTCATGTTGACAGTCGCACTTGCTCATTTACCAATTATCCAAAACTATAGTGAATGGTCCATTTAGTGCGCTATCAAACGATGTCGTTGCTCGTTATTTTTAAAATTTCTCCAAGCTGAAAAGCGTAATTCGATAACATCAACGAGACTGCCTTTATCTACTTAAATCCCCATTGGAATATCTACTTTCTCTCGACGAAAGCCAACAATTTACGTTAATATCCAAATTACGAGATAATTCTTTTATAAGCGTATTACTAACCACGCGCGCCCGCAACTATCATTTTACACACGCTTGAACATTTTCTAATCTACGCTTTATCCCGCCCTTTTTCCTCTTATCTACTTGAAAACCACGTCAGACCGAGAGAGCACTTAGTCCAAATCGTCATTTTTTCCTTCCAAATATTCCGTGAGCCATTTCAAAATTTTCATTGGTATAAAAAGAATAAAAAAAAAAAAGAAACCAGACTCAACAACGCCCAACAAACAGATATATCCAGTACACCGCGCGTGTTCCTAAGGCTGGCTTTTGTTCCAGGCTCCTAGATGAAGTGGAGAGGAGGGGGGGAGCAGGGCGGAAATCGGCGTCTTTGTCCTCTCCTATCCGGCCCCCGCTCGGTGTCCTAGTTAAGCGGGCAAGTGAGAAAATCGATAGAAAAATAGGTCAAAGGTTAGGCGCGCGCTCTCGCTTGCTCTTAGCTATTACACACACACACACACACATACACAGAAAGAGAGAGCGCGTAGGGCGAGACACACTGACTCCACACACGGTTAGTTTACGCGCGTGTGTGTGCATACACATCAGCGCTGACTATATCGAGCGTTTCAGCTTATTACACGCACACGTGCTGTATGTACAGTTAGAATAAAGAGCATAAAGAATATCTGGCGCGTGTGCGGCCTCGACGCGAGATAGAACGAGAGGGAGAAAGAGATAGATAGATAGAGCGCTCGAGCGCGCGTGTGTGTAAGAGGGCGTGAGAAAATGAGGCAAAGTCGAAAAAGCGCGTGGTGTGGTAAACGGAGGAAGGGCTTCGAGAGATGTACGCATCTTCTCGGCGGTTATTACAGCACGTAACGGTGACGAAAGAGAGAGAAAAAAAATGGACCGCGAGCGTAGTCAAATTGTACGAGGCCGTTTCCAGGCCGCTTCTTCGCTGTTATAGAAATAAAGAAAAAGAGAGGAAGAGAGCCGAGGAGCGGCGTTCCGTTCCCTTTTCTTCTTTGCCCACGTCGCGCGTTTTATCTCCATCGCTCAAGCATTACCCGAAAATGCCCGGAGAACGAGCATTAGCTGGCACGTGAGGGACGTAGGGAACGTCGGAGAAGTAGAAGAAGGAAAGAGAAAAGGCATTGGGCAAGGCGCGCCTGAGGAAAAGTCGGAAAAGCCGGCAACCGCCGCGGCACATTTTCCACGCGCACACACACACACACCCAGGCGTTCTCTCGGAGATTCTCATTCGTTGGGTGGGGTGGGGCGCAGAGAGCAGCGGGGGCACACATCCACAGTCGGTCAGGAGATCGCTGGGGCGGTCGGGTGCGAGCATAAGTAGCGCGTTCCCGCGCGCGCCGCGGCCAGTCGTCCCGCGTCGTTCGCTCGCTTCACCTCGCGCGCGCGTTCTCTTTCTCCTTTTCTCCCTCTCTCTCTCGCTCTCTGGCCGCAGTGTGTTTTCTATTCAGCCTTGCGCAGCACCAGCTCATCCGCCGCGCGCAGAGCTTTACTACCTCGCCCCCTCTGCCCCTTCGCCCTCATCCGCCCCCCCCCCTTTACCCACCTCAGCGCCCCCCCTCCCCCAGAGAGACTCACCGAGGTCACGCGAGCGCGCTCGCCCACTCCCCCCGTCGAGCGGCGACCAATGGCGCGCCAGTGCTCGCCGACCAATCGCGCGCCCCCGGCGCAGGGAGGGGGTGTCAGCGCCCGCGCCCGGGGTGGGGGAGCAGCAGCCCCGAGGACGGCGAGTCGGCGCGAGCCGCCGCGCGCTCCCTCGTTTCTCGCGGACCGCCGTCGGGGACGGTTGTGTGCTGCCGCTTCTCTGTTCGTCGTGACCGCCTCGTTCTCTCTCTCTCTCTCTCTCACGTTGCTCGTGTTCTCTCTTTTTCTACCTTTGTCTCGCGAGTTTCCTCTGCTAATCTCTCTGCACAACTGAGGTGAGTTTTCTACCCGAGTTTTTCTTTCAACTTAAAAACGCTCGTTCGCCGAAGCTTTCTTTTTTTTTTTCTCCCGCGTCGTTTTACCATTACTGGACTTTGTCGGATTGCCGATAGTGTGTCATCGGAATAAGCAGTCGAAGAATATCAGAAGAGAACGCGCGTTGTGGATGTCGGATGGAGTCTCGTTCTCAGGTATCAGTATTATAACCTCGTCGCGTTCTACGATGAGACCCCCGTGTTACTTCCGCATTGCGCCTACATTGTGGACTCAGCTCTCTCGGTATTATAGCTTGCGCGCGCGCGCAATCGGTCGATCGTCCGTCAGCCATGTTGAATATTTCTCTCCTCGCGGCGCGCACAACTGGGTCAGCCAATTCTCGCGGCTCTCCGTGCTGCTGCCCGACTCCCTCGGATGCTCTCTTGTTTCACTCTCGGCTCTTTTGTTTCCGCCGTGGCAGAGAGAAAGAGAGAGCTTGTTATCCGTGTAATCTTTACTACATTCCGCGAAAAAACGTATCGTCGAAACACGCGTGCTTCGTGTTGGAGAAAAAACATGTGATCGCATAACGGCTTTTTTCGAAGCGCGTTCGAACCGACACCGTCGGCCACGTTTGTAAGCTCTCACGAGTGTGCGGGAGCGCGCGCGCGCGGCCACAGCTGAAACCGGATTCAAAGTGATACAGACAAGATTCTCGAAGTAATACGTGAAGGACAGCGGAGTAGGAAAGTTTGAGGTAAAAAGTAGAGAGAGAGTCGGAGAAGAATCCTAGAGATTGTGCGGCGGGAGAACGAAAGAGATAGAGAGAGAAAGATAGAGCGAGAGAGTGGCGGAAGTGTGCCTCGTCGAGTAGAGCGCTCGGCTGGATATATCCAAGATGGCCGGGCAGCGGGGCCGCCTATAATGCGCGACGTCGCCGCGCCGTGTTGCCGCGGAGAGAGAGAGAGAGAGCGCGCGCTCTCGCTGGCTTTGCTGCTGGTGCGCGCGGGGCCAACGTGTGGTGACGCAACGGGCCGCGCTCATCACGTGACCAGCCTCACTTCTCTTAGTAGTGCTGTGTGCCCCGCTGGCTGCCCCCGGCGACGACGACGACGACGACGATCACGGCGACTACGACGGCTCAGTGTGTGCTCCGTTCACTGCGAGACGGCCGGAGAGTGCGCGCGCCTGCGCTATCGAGAGAGCCCGGGTCTATGTGGCCACCCGGGAGCTTCTCCCGAGATGTAAAGGTTCGAGGCGCTCTGGGAGAAACGAGCTTTTCACGCTCTCGGAGCTTTTTCTCCAGCGACACTTTATATTTCGCCGGGTCAGTGGGGGTGAGAAACTGGCTTGGCTAGGTGTTCCCCGCGTGGGCAGTCAGTCTTTTTCTCTCTCCTATTGGCTCGGTGAGCAATCGTCGGTCCAAAGTGTGCTCGCTGCTACTGCTACTCTGGCCCTCCGGTTACTGGAGCCCGATGACGTCGAGACGCCGGAAGAAGAGGAGATTGAGAGCGGGACAACGAGGAAAGTCGTGTAAAAGCGCTCAGGCTCAGCAGTGAAAATCGTGTGCCCTCTGACCGTTTGGAAGAAATTTGTGTGTCCGCAAGTTTCTTCGAATGATTTATTCCAAGGCTTTGGGTTCACGGGAGACACTGCGGCGAGTTCTCTGGCTGTTCTACTGCGCGACTTTGCCTCACGAGATACGCTCTTTCATTGCACTCTCGTTTTTTCTTTTATTTGTTCGTTACTTTTACTTTTCTCTATTCTATAAGCACCTTTTTTTCTATACTTATTTGTTCTTTCGATGTTACGATCTGTTTTTCTTTTATCTGTGTTATTTGAAAAATTGCTTTCTCGATGTTGCGACAAATTCATTTTATATAAACGTTCATTAGTCGTGTAAATCTTCGTGTCTACAATATTTTCTTTTCTTTTTTCATATACATACATACTTTTTTTCATATACAAACATTTCATTATCATTCGAAAATTTGTCTGTCTCTCTACAAATATTGTATATTCTCATTGTTTCAAACTTCTGCGATTATAAAAATTTGGTTAAACACACCTCTCACCAGTGCATGAGCTCTTGTGTGTGTGTATTACATTGCCTATCTCACAGCAATGTTTTTATCTAAATGTAAATTTCGAATATTTGCACATCTAATTGGAGATGTAATTTTCCAATTGAATAAATCGTAGGTGAGCAAAAAAAAAGGAAAAAAATAGTACTGCGCACGATAAAGAGTAATCGTAGCCTAGAGGTGTATATACTCTCCGACTATATACATAAAAGCTCGTTGGAGACGCTTGAGAAACTCATTAAAAGTCGCGCTGCGTTAAATTACACGCTAACTCTGCAAAAAACGCTCTCCGCTCGAGTAGAAATAAAAAAAAAAGAAAGAGCACACGCGGGGGGAGACTCTCCGCGAGCGAGTCGCGCGGTCGTCCGGGAAACGGGTAAAAAATCAGCGTAGATAAAGAGAAAAGAAAACGAAAGCATAAGATGAAGAGATAGAGAGAAAAAAAGAATTGCTCCCTCGCGTGTGCCCGTAGGAAGGAGAGCGAGAAGAGAGGCAGCACATAACGACGAGTCCAGGGGAAAAAATGTAGGTTAATTCTAGAGAGACTCCCCACGCGCGGTATTGCGCTTCTCTCTCTCTCTGGCATTGTCGCCGGCAGTCCCCCTTGCAGCTCGAACTCTCTTGCCGAGCGCAGGGAGCTGCGCGGGGAGGGAGGCAGCAGAGAGCAACCGTTCACCCGTTCGCTTGCACTTTCTAAATCCGCTTACTTTCGTAACGCCTCGCGTGCGCGCGCTCGCCTTCTCTCCTCCGTATGGCCCTCTCCTTCCGCGCGACTACGTATCACCGCTTACACCTGTGCCCCCCCCCCCAACCCGCTGAGATTTCGTTTTCTTCTCTGCGTCCCGTTGCTTTCTCGCGATTCCCTCGTTGACACACATCCGCAGGCTGTTAAAAAGCCTTACTCTTTGTTTTCTTTTTATTATTATTTTTTCCTCGGGAATTTCCGAATTTCAAGTACAAAGACCCTAATATAAACTGCGGGTAATACACGCAGCAATGCTGTGGGTACGCGAGTTGACGAAACGAGCGCGCGCACGAGAGTGTATTTCATAAACGCCGAGAGAGAAAAATAGCCTCGATTAATATTCATACGGAGATTTTTTTTCTCGTTTCGACACACATAACAGCGCACGCACGTAAGATCTCATTTTCTCTCTCTCTCTCTCTCTCTCTCTCTCTCTCTCTCTCTCTTCTACAACGGCTCTTACGACTATCGCGCAAGCTCTCTCTCTCTCTCGGTTATACGAGTACGCGATAAAGATCGCCGGAGAGTCGAGGGCCGCGATGATGGTAAAGTAGGATAAAAGCCACACAGTATATGCGCGGGGCACATGTGTATGTGTATATACCGTATGGCGAGTCTCCGGATCGAAGCAGCCTTAGCTCTCGTCTCTGTGAGTATGTGTGTATATATATATGCGCGGCGTTTTTTTTTCTTTCTAGGCCAATAGACGTAACGAGCGCACGGCGCATTGTAGAGTAGCAGAAGAAGGAGAATGAGAAGAAAAAAAAATAGAAGAAACGCCGTACACACGCTCTTGCGCGCTCTCGCTCTCGGGGCTCCATTGTACGCTTTGCAGGAGAGAGAGAGTGTCAGGCCCTGTGCAATGTTAATTTATGTTAAAGACGAGGCCGTTGCACAAGCCGGCAGCCTTTTTTTTTCCTGCTCCTCTTTCTCGATTTCCCATTGTGCCCCGTGAGCCTCCCCTTCCTCCTCGCTCCTCTTTCTCTGCAGCACCGTTCGCGGCTCTCTCTCTCTCTTTCTTGTTCTATTCATCGTCCGAACTCTCCAGCGCGCCAACGATGTGTATATAACGTAAGCCACGAGGAAACGACGTTTACGACCTCGTGAGGTGCGTTCGTCAAAGGCTTGAAGCTTCCCTTCGAGCCGCGCGTCGCAGCAGGTAGTATACCGATCTATCTCGAAGATTAAGATCGGCGTATATCTCGCTAGGCTAATTGCCCTTCCATACCTTTTCCACGTACCCTTTTTTTTATTCTTTCCTCCGTTCTTGCCGGCAATTGCAATGGGTTTGAACGAGCGTATTATTTCACGCGCTGCCGTGGATAAATGGGTTTCGCCGAAGTTATGTCACTGCGCAGCTATACGCGCTATAGCGCCTCTATATACTTCTCTACACTTAGCACAGCGAGGAAATTATTAAATAATTTACGGCTTCTAGGAAGTGTGCATAATTAGCCTCGAAAAAGTATGACCAATCGCATGCTTCTCTCTCTCTCTCTCTCTCTCTCTCTCTCTCTCTCGCACGCGCTCCGATGCCCGCGTCTTACGACATCGCTAGGCACAATGAAAAAAAAAAGAATTGCGCTCGTTGCAAAGCAATTGCTCGGCGCGCAACATCTTAGCGCAAGAGAAGAAGAGGAAGGGAAAAAACCATCGCGCAACGACTGGCAATAATTCCGAGATGCCTCGGTATAAACGCTTGCGATCGGAGAGACGCGCGTGTCCGTCTGAAATAAGCCCATAGCGCGTCGAAGGTCGGAAAACCGAAAGCTTAAATAAAGCGCGATCGGCTGATGATCCGGATGAAGTTACCAGCCTCGGGTTAACGAGCCAAGTGCTCTCCTCGTGCTTTGGGCACTTTGATATATCTTTCAGGGGCTTTTCAGCTAAGCTCGGCGTACAAGAATGTTTCTCGTTCGGCGATGATCGACGTATCTAGGCCAGCAGGCTTTTCATTCCCGATTGGCATGTACGCGATCATCAATATTCCGCTCCAAAGTTCACGATTTAATTGATCGAGACACGCGATATGTATAACCGAGAGCGTATAATAAAACAGTGCGCTACAAATATACGCAAATAAAAAAAAATTCTCCACGCCCATGGAGACTCTGCCGCGGAATATAAAAACACAGCTGCACTCGACGTCGTCGTCGTCTTCGAAAAGACGGTAAAAGAGACACGACGGCAGAGGACCCTTATATGCGGGTGTATACGGCCACTCACGCGTGTCCGTATATATATACCCGCAGCGTGCGCGTCCTTTGCTCGAGAGGCACGTCCCAGCCATTGGCTCTCTCTATACCACGGCCAACGCACACAACCTGTGCCGCACATATCGCTCGGCTCGAACGGTACCGAATATTACCGACTTGATCTTGCTCGAGAGCTGCACCGGAGAGAGAGAAACCTCCACCTACACTCGAGGGGCTCCGTTCCCTCGCGGACCCGTTGCGAATTTTAAGTAGCTATTGAGGACCTTCGCTGCAGCTCGTGCCTCGAATCCAGCAGAAATGTCACGAGCTCTGTCCCTCTCTGCGACCTATTCTTCCCCAAGTCGACTTTGCTTCGGCCCGTCGTATACGTGCCATCGCAATTATTGGCTTGTGTAAATATCCGGCACAAATTATAAGGGGTTTATCAACTCCCAAAGATTTCATGAAATACATTTCGCACGCAATTTCGCAGCTGCTTACCCGGCTTACGCGTATAGTGGTACACAGCGAGAATTATTTTTCTCACGGCACGAGCGTCGCGAGATCGCGCAAGATTCATGCGGATGCAATGTGCATATAGGAGCAATAGTAGCGAGAGGAGGCCTCTTATCGCGGCCTCGGCTACGCGCGCTTGCATATGAATTTCATAATGGCATTAGTCAAGCCAATAAGGAATGCGCCAAGGCCGGCATTGACATTCGACTCTTGGCTCCGCAGCGAAAATAATGTTAATCTAACGCCAAAGACAGAGAACAGCAGGGAGGAGAGAGCTGTCAAAGCTCTTTTGCGCCTCGTCAATCTTGCCGTAGCAACCCCGCGACTTACTCAGCGCGCATGTACACCTTTGTGTGTCCAGGCCTGGCTGCTTGTTGTTTCACTTTTGCCAACGCCAGTCACGTTTTCCTCGATTCTCCGCGCGCCTTGGATGAATCTCTCTGTCTCTCTTATGCATCACGAGCGAGAGGCAATCGTCGTGCGAATTATTTAAATTTACTTTTGTGCATGTGCGATTGGTGTAATTTCATTAAAATTGATAATACATTTTTATATTCTTATAACGAGAGCAGGTACAGAGTTGCGCGCGCTCGGTTACGCAACGAGCTCGGGGTACAGGTTGTGCGCGAATAGCGCAAGCGGGAAAATAAAATCGCGGGAAGAAAAAGCGACGGCTAATCGCAGTGCAAATCGACGATAACCGACGCTCTCGGAGCATTATGTATATAGCCTCGCCGATAAGTGAACCTTGAATCTACGTTAACTTGCGCAGCACCGGCTGCCACTGCACTGCCGCTATTTCGGATAGACGTTCATACTACAGCCTCATATAGCGCAAATGTTCTTTTTTTCTTTACATGCATTTGGCAGCTAACATTTTCGAGCGATGACGCATCGCCAATAAGCAAACGAATAATGATGACACTAGGATTGTAGGTCACGCATACGCGTGAAAATGTAAGAAACAGAGCGTGTACTGTCAGTGTGCTTCGATAGAGAAAGAAAGGAAGAAGGAAAGGGAGTAGTCGAGCAGCCGGCAGCGATTACACTCAACGGCGTCGCCGTACACGCACACACACACACACACACACACACGTGCCGACCGCAACGTAACGAGGAATTTCCTCATTCTGCGCGATAGCATTTACTCGCTTTGCAGGCTCTATCTAGCCGTGCGAGGCCGGCGCTCGCATATAGGAAAGGAGAGGGAAATGGGCTATCCGATCACAACGCGGCTTTATATGCCGAGGGAGCAGCTTTAACGACAGAGGGAAAGAAATGGAGAAAGAGTGAGAGGCTTGCAAAGAAAAAATGCGCATATCGCGACTTCCGGCCAACGAATAAATTGTTCCCCCCGGCCCCCAGCTGCTTGATAAGGAAAAACGCGAGCTTTCGTTTTCTCTCTCTTTTACTTTTTTTTTTTATTTATTTTTTTTTTTATTTCCATTCCGTTGGGGACTTTCGTTGATGAAACTGGAGAGCCGCGTGTCTGTTGAGGCTGTGAAGTAAAAAAAAAGTGCCGTGTGGGCTGGTTTGATCCGGTGAGAATTGCAGTAGACGTTGGCGAATTCAAATATATATACCATTGATAAATTACACGTGTTAGGATTTTTTTCTATAATAAATTCACGACTCGTTAAAGTATTCTGTATTTAAGCAATCTTTAAGCAATCTTACGTAAGGTTTAATGTTTTTTATGTAATTTTCCCAAAAAAAATATCTCTAGCGCACAATCCAAAAGACGTACATCACTCATGAATAATATTACCGTATACTACACGAGTATACAGAAAACTAATCCAAAGCCCTAACGTAATCCCACCCAGCCTTACACTATTCCCCCTTTAAAGTCGCCCCGATGAAAAACAACAAATTTCCCAATAGCACCAAACTTGGACTAACGCAGCGGTCTACACGACGAGAACGGCGACAATGACGAACCACGAGCGCACGCGTGTGCGGCGCTTGGTTCGCAGCGCGAGAGATCTCGGGCCTTATGAATACGCGTTTTTTGCCGCTGCCGCGGCATAGCTGCGCGTACGCGCGTCGCGAAGACGCGAAACCCTCTCGGGCTCGTCCTGTGGTCAGTCTCAATTACAATCAATCACCGTCCGTCGCGCTCTCGCACCGGCTCTGTTTTAACCCATTCCATACACAACAACATTAGAGAGGGAGAAATTTTTTAACCGAGAGGACGGAGAGAGAGAGAGAGAGAGAGTCCTTGTATGTGTGTCGCTGGCGTCCATTGCGCAATCGAGACGCATGACGTAGTTTTGCTGTTTACGTTGAGATAAAAACGTTCTTTGCCTTCTGGAGGATATAGACATACACGTGTGTACTGTGAAGGAAGGAGGCTTGTTGTCTTTCTAGATGTCAATGTTGCCAAACGCCTGTGAGTATATCGATTAACATTTTTTTTTAATATTTCCTGTTTTTCTTTTCGCTCGTTATATAGTTTCGAGTCATTTTCTATTGTTTTATTGCGAAATTATTAAAAATTTGCAGTTTTTTTTTATTCGAGAGAGAGAGAGAGAGAGAGAGAGAGAGAGAGAGAGAGAGAGAGAGACGGGTTCTCGATATAATGCCATAGCTGTCACGTCGAGAACAGCGCGGGTTTTTTTGCGATGCACGTGGCAAAAAAGCCTCATTAAACGTAATTCTATATGTATACGAGAGCGAGTCGATTAGAAAATTGTATCAGCGCTTCGCTTACAATTTCCTCGTATAACTTACCAGAGAGGCCGTAATCATGATGAGGAATAAAAAAAAAACGAGAGAAGCGGGAAAAAAAATTAAGAAACGGCCATCCGAAGGAAAGAGGAGTAGCGTTCCCCTCCCCCCAAGTTTCGACTAAACTATGTCTGGCATTCGTTTCAGGAATCTACAATTACGAAAGAGTAAACACATTAGAATGGCCGAGTCGGAGTGAGGAGAGAGAGAGAGGGGGGAGCAAATAAAGCATCGATGCGGAGGATAGTGCCGAGAGCGGAGAGGAAAACAAGCTTGGTCCGCAGTGACATCATCTAGGAAGTTGGAAAAAAAAACAAGAGAAACGAAGTAGACAAGGAGAGAGAGGCGTGCGTGTAGCAGGTATATAGTGACGAGGCAAGGGCGAATAAAAGCAAAATCGGGAAAAATAATGCCGGAGACGGAGAAAGATATGCAGCGGGAGCTCGAGCTGCTGAGGAAGAAGGAGAGGGAGCGGGAGAAGGAGCTGCAGAAGGAGCTGCAGAGACTGAAGGACAGGCAGGCCCAAAGGGACAAGGAGCTCCAGCGCGAGCTCGAGAGGCTGAAGAAGAAGGAGCGCGAGATCGAGCAGGAGAAGCAGAAGGAGGAGGAGAAAAAGAGGCTGAAGGAGAGGCAGAAGGAGGAGGAGAAGCAGAAGGAGCGAGAGAAGAAGCGCGAGCTCGAGCGCAAGAAGGACGAGGAGAAGAGGAAGGAGCGCGAGAGGCAGAAGGAGCTAAAGAGCCAGCAGAAAATCGAGAAGCAGAAGGCCGCGGAAAAGCAGAAGGAGCTGAAGGAGAAGCGCAAGAGCGCGGCTGGCAAGGATAAGAAGGAGCCGGAAAAGCCCGGGCTCATGCAGACCTTCGCATCCTCCATCACCAGCATCGAGAAGTCGCACAAGCAGAAGTAAGCCCGCGTACAGGCGCAGGCCAATGGGCTTTGATGCGGTAAGCTCGTAAGCCCATTCTTATTCTTTCTTTTTTATATATACATATAAAGTTGTACTAACCATGTGGATTAAGAATCGTATACAATAAGCAAAATTTTGTATAATCATATACGAAGTGTGTGTTCATTTCAGCGATTACGATCGAGAATCGTTTGACCGCATCTCCTTGGTTTCTAATTAGCGATTATTCATTCATTATCATTCTATCTAGCTTGCTAATCTTAAAGTTTTAGATTTTAAGATTAGGAAAGACGAAGAGAGAGAGTACAAAAAGACAAGACTAAAACCTGAATGTATATGCGGGCGGCATGTTCGCCGATATGCGCCCGTTTGTTCGTTCTGTATAATGCACAAGTGCACATCCCCCGCACACGTACGAAGAAGGCTTTTGGCGTGCCTTTTCTACATACATATACCGGTATATACTCCATGACTCATATATAAACTATTGTGTGCGTCTACCGCATTATAGTTTTTGCATATATAGCAGCCGGTGGACTAATATACGCTTATACTTGTACACTCAGCATGTCGAAGAAAAACTTTTTGTAAAAATGAAAAAAAAAACAATAAAAAACTATGACCCAAGAAACAACGGCTTCTTTCTTCTCATTTGCATGGCATCAGAAGCAGAGATATCGGCAATAGCGCGCAGTAGTAACGGGTCGGAATACGGCGAGAAAGGTATATACTCGCGGCCTCGCGAATATTCTCGGCACGCGGCCGTTGGTGAGCGCGCGGGTGACCCGCGGCAATTATCATTCCGAGAGGCTCTCCTCTCTTCTTTTGTTTGATAAATAAGTCGCGCGTGCGCGCGGCACATAACGAGGCGCCGGGACGAATAAATTCAAATAGATTTTCCTCTCGCGGCATTAGCGAAATACCGCGCTCCCACCCGCTTGAGAATGGGGGGGGGGAGGCAAGGGGCGAAGGATCCTCCGTGGAACGGCGTAACGAGAGAGCCGCGCGCGCTTTTGTTCTCCTCCAGAGCGATCGAGAAAAGTCCCTCGAGATTTTTCCGAGGGACCTCCACCCCCTGGGGCAATCGCCGGATATGAGCTTTACGTAAGCTCATGGGAAAATCGCTCGGCTGTTAGAATATTACCCGCCTTCGATCTATAACGTTTCTTCTTCTTTTTTTTTTGTTTTTGTTCATTTTTATGACGTTGGATTGGGATTTAAGCTCGGAATCTTGGGTGTTTCAGTGGCGAACGAGACAATGCGAGTCGATGCTTATTATCCTTATTATGACGGCTTTAATGACGCTCGTTTAAAATTGATTAACCGAACGATTTTTAATAAGCACTCGGTGTTTCCAATATAATAAATATATGCACGCACAGATTGTCGCGCTTAAAAAAGACTCCCCAGGAAATTACAATGAAAACGAATAAAGACACACGCGAGTCGCCAGTCTGCTCGCCGAACAAAAGCTCTCCGACGCGCGCGGTGTTCGGCAAACATCTCACTCTTCATTAGAATCTGCAAGTATAATCCAATCCGAGCGCGCAATTTATCAGGCTGACGGATCGTAGTAGCCGATAAGAGAGAGGGGGAGCCTGTGAAACAAGACAATCAAAAGAAGCGGAGACTCGACTTCGATCCGCCGAACTTCGCTCGTGTATAATTGACTGCCGATAACAGCGGCTGTCCCTTTATGTGCTGTAATAAGAATCCACGTGGCGAGGATTACGCAACGTCTCAACAGCTGATCGTGCATATCCGGAACCTGCAAAAATGACATTCTTCTGCGTGCGAGCTTGAATAAGTTGCCGCGTGTACACAGTCTGTGAGCTCTATAGTGTGTACGTGCGCGTATGCACGTATAACGAAATATCGAGGCGTCTACATAGCTCCTGCGCGCTTCACTAGAGAAAAAGCGTTTTCACTATGTGCGAACCTATTGCCGCGACGTGCTTATTTTTCTCACGAAGGATATGGCTGTGCAATTTTTCCAAGGTTTTCAGCATACCGTTGACGCTTCGAGTCTTGCTCTGAATTCTATTTGAATACCGCACGCGTTATATTATATGGTTAATCTTATAAAATTTTAAAAGATCACCGCACAAGTTGTGCCGATCGATTTGGAGAAACTAATAACGTACGATATAGCAATTTGCGCGAATTAACGCGCGCAGAACTTACCGAGGCAAGATTACGAGAGAGGCTTAGGAAAATAATGGAGCTCGTAAGCCAGAAGTTCGAATAGCACTTGCAGCTCGCAAATGAAAATGGCCACTCTCGAACTTGCAAGTTTATCCTCCCCGAAAATTTTCTTAATTTGACTATAATCTAAAAACGGAGTTACGTATCTCGTCTAAAATGGCGCGCCCGTGGCGATCGCGCACAGCTCCTATATACCTTGCAGTTTGACTTTTTCGAGCGGCGAGTTTTCCAAGCGTGCCTCTTTGCAGAGAGCTAGCTGAGTCAGCGGGCAATAATAGAATCGCTCGCGGCCGCGAATAAATTCTGCATTATCGCTCGGCCAACGCTGCACACGCGCGGGCACGCTTATATTGCCGCTGAAATATCATTTCGATTTGTCGAAATTTTTTTTTTGTTCCTCACCTCCTTATGCTTCGTTATGCTTATTTTTCTTCAAAATTTTACGAGAGTATTGTACAATTTTGCGTTGGATAGGCGAATAGATTTAATATCTCCACACAATAATCATAGCCAAGTCGAGCCAAGACCACAACGCCTTACGGACACGACGTATGCATTAATCAGTCGTGAAAATACAAGGCTCGCCGAGGGTAAGTTAGGCCACACCAAGAGCTTATCAGCACTGCAGGGCCGAGCGGCAAAAAACAAGAGGAGTGGATGACCAAATCCAAGTGAGTTTTCCCGTAGCAATAGGAAGCTTCCTCCGACTTTTGTACGGCTTCCCCTTCTCGGGCAGTCATCAGTTGCGCGCAGCCTGGCAGAGAGAGAAAGAGAGCTCTCGGAATGAGTAGCGGAACTTTCACCCTCGTTCGGCCCAGATATTCAAGATGGCGGATAGGGGGAGAGAGACGGAGAGGCTGCGAGGACCCGAAAGCTGCGGGGGTGCATGCAGGCCACGCCCTGTACCCTCCTCCTTCTCCCTCCGCCCCCCTTGTATACCCTATCTCTTTCTCTTTCTCTGCGCATCTCAGCTTTCGTCCTTTGGATTTCAGATTAAACGAGCTGCGATTCATCTCCGCGGCAGCTCTTCTTTTTTAATTAAACTGCATCAAATAGTCGAGGCTGTCAGGGCTAGAATAATCCTGCCACTGAGCTAACGCGCTTTTGAGTTAATGTTTTGGAACGTACATAATGTGGATTGAGAAAAATACGAGTTTACTTCTACGAAATTTTGCATTATCTTTTTATTTGCATCGCTTATTTTGCGCCTTTATAATGTTATTAATTGTCTTTATTATTCCTATTTCAACGCGCATATCGAATACGCCAAAAGAGCCTGAAGATTCAAAACAATACGTACTCATACACGCACGTGCTGCAATAAGCTATTACGAAAGGGCCCGGACTCCGTCAAGGTCAGAGTCTCTCTCTTTCTTTCTGCAGGCAACCGCAAAAGTATATAGCAGCCCGTTATTCGTTTATCCGGACCGCTACAAGTCCCGTAACGAGAAAATGACAAGCATCCCACTCGATGCGTCGAGAAAGCAACATTTTTCAACAAAACAGCTCATTCTCGCCTAAAAACAATTACATGGTCTACCGCTAAAAAAAGTCATAAACTATACAATTCGAACATATCTCTCTCTCTTCCTCGACCACAAGACGCCAGATGCAGCAATTCCAGGCCGATCGCTCGCCCAGGCGCAAACACGACGATAGCATCTAAAGGGGGAAGAAAGGAGGGGGTGAGTTATCGAGGGGAATCCCCGGCCGCGTATGGAACGAGGAAGGCGAAACACGAGAGATATAAGAAAAGAGACGAGCGAGCCGAGGGGCCCTACACATTACAGTGTCCGCGATGCCGTAGCAGAGAGGAGGGGAGGGGAATGCACTAATGTTAGATCGGCGTGCATAGTTAGCAGCCTCAAGGGCGCCCCAAGGACGACCGGGAGCAATGGATCGAGAGAGAGAGAGAGAGAGTCTTGGCCCGCGTCGTCGAGCACTCCTCGCCCTCGCGATCTTGTCGCTGGCTCTCCTCGGGGAGGCAAAGAGCCTATACACAGCTAAGCTCTCGCAGCGGCCCGGAGATTTATTTATAAGAGCGTGATTAATTGCCCGGGCTATTTTTAGGGGGAGGGAAAACGGGCGATTGTCGCGATGAAGCCAGACTCGTCGGCTCGGGGGTGAGCGCGGTAGAAGCGTGGATACACGTGTGCTGCTGCTGCTGCTGCAGAGAGAGCCGCGCCGAATTTGGGTCATATGCCGATGAGCTAATTCGACCGGGCTAAATTCGTGGATGGTCAGGCAGAGGGGAGGGGGAGAGCAGGAAGCGGGATTAGTCACGGCTCGTACGCCCTCCCCCCCTTCGGTCTCGGTAGCTCGTGCCAATCTACGCTTACGAGCGATGAATCGCGATCGTCAGACGCAGGTCCTCATCTCTCGTGCACAATCTACGGTCGTTGCTTCCCCATTTTTAGTTTGGCTAGTTTTATTTTTAATAAACTCGTTGGCTTATTAAGCGTTACGTTTTCAAGTTACCCCGGCGGAAATTGAATAACTCTATTTTAGACGTATATACGCTCCTTGGCTCGTGTTGTTTTTCAACGAGAAAAACGAACTTTGCGAGGATATTATAAGTTATGCTCTTCCCGGAAATAGGATCCGTGCAGGGGCTCTCTCTCTCTCTCTCTCTCTCTCTCTCTCTCTCTCTCTCTCTCTCTCTCTCTCTCTCTCTCGGCGGTGCTCACTTAAAATGCCATTCGCAAACGCGAACGCGGCCGCACGTTTTCAGTCGCAACTCCTTAAGAATAGATCAATTTTAATATTTTTTTCCTTTTTTTCGCCTTGTTTTTCTGGCTGAATAACATATAATTTTGCTATTCTCTTACGAACACTTATTCCATTAGTTCACATTGCTTTTGGTAAACTCGAATGAATGAGTGCTTAACAATTTCGTTTCTTTTTTGTTTCACAAAGTAATCGAGGATAATTTGAAAACGACTTCAAAGAACCGCTTCGAGTTTTTCAATGGTTCGCAAAGATTTCAAAAGATCTCTACGAAGAGGAGCTTGAAACGCGTAATAGACTACTTTGCTTATGAACATTTCCTGCGAAATAGCTTCATTTGGCTTCTTGCGGTGATAAAGGTGCAATGGCAACAAACTACACTTTTGCAGAAAAAAAAAAGAAGAAGAAAAAGAAGCTGTATTTTTAGACAAGTTTTTACGAAGACGTGAAAACGAGAAGCTACAACGCCGTTTCATCAAAGAGAAAGCTTTGCGGTAGTAAAAAAGTTTTCGAGATTGTGTCAAAAGGTAGCTTTGATAACTTTGGCAATAAAAAATTTAATCTTACAAACGTGTATTTTTAGCAGCGGGTACTTGAATCGAACTGAGTACTTTTTGTAATTAAATGAGAGCTTTTCACAATTATCAAGCCGGAAGTGTTGCTTTTAATTAATAAACGACAATTTAAAATTCGTCGTCATTAAAAAAAGTAATGTTAAAGAAACTCGACGCGAAACAAAGCCGAAGTTTCGAAATATGAAAAAAATAATCAATGAAAAACCCGAAAAAAATGTTTCGCACCACACCCGTTAAATTCCGCTTTCCAACAACATCACACACAAACACGCTTATTTAAAAATAAGAAAAGCAATCCAACGTTTCATCCAACATTTTCACTCTCGCGAGAAACACGCGCGCACAACGACTCGATCCATCAAACATTTTCTCCGCGGGTTTCTCCCCTGGGTAAAAGCTACTTTTTCGAAAAACCAAATTTTCCCCAATAGCACTCGAGAAACAAAAATTCCAGATCACCACTCTCTCTCTCTCTCTTTCTCTCTCCCCCTCGGATCAGTAAAAATGCGCCACGTGCGCGTAACTCCAACTCGTGCTCTCTCGGTTTCTTCGGCGCCCGAGGAAAAAAGATCGCGAGCACTCTAATGACAGGAGTCAGCAAAAGTAGCCACGACGATAGCCACTGCCAGTAGTAGCATGCGAGTAAAGCGAGAGAGAGAGAGAGAGAGAGAGAGAGAGAGAGAGAGAGAGAGACAAAGAGAGAAAGAGAAGCGAAGAGCTCAGTAAAGGAGTATATAGATTCAAGGCGCGCCCTGGAGAGGTGGTCTGGGGAGCGATCGAGGTGGGGCATTGTATCCCCCTGAAATTTTTTCCTTATAGTTCACAGTAAGGGGGGAGGGGACCCCTCTCGCGGCTCCATTCGAGGTTAGGCGCGTATAGCCCTGGCAGCGTCCCTCTCCCGTTCGAAAATCGCGCTGGCGATGGGACGAGACCGCTGAGAGAGAGAGAGAGAAAGAAAAAGAGCCACGGAGGAGGGAAGAAAGAGCGCGTCTACGCGGCTAGAGAGAAAGAAGTTTAGCGAAAAGAGGAGAGGTGGAGAAGCAAAAGGGGAGGCAGAACGAGGAGGAGGGAGGAGAGCTGCTAGCCTGGCTCTGCGGCTGGCGAATTGGAGCCCGGCGTTTCCGGTCCCGCTGCGCGAGAGTATATAATACGGGGAGCTGCTGCGGCAGCCAGAGAGACAGAGAGCCTGGGATATCAGCTAGAGAGAGAGAGAACCACTGGGAGCGCTTCCTCAGGGGGAGGAGGAGAGCGAGCGCGCCAGGGATATATACTGGTTCGCCTTGACGTAGTCCCTCTCGGTCCCCGTGTTGCGGATCGGCCGGCGCGAAGGCGGGATGATCGTTACGTAAGCCGGCTTAGCCGTTCTCGAGGAGCGTGTAACACAGAGCTCTCGGGCTGCCCCTCTGCTCGCTTCTCTTCCTCCTCCTATACTGCTCGAGAGAGCTCGTCGCTCGGCTTTTCCGGCTGTCGCGCAATGCAAGCGCTCGTTAGCTGCTCTCCCGTACGATCCGAACGAGCACAGAGAGCTCTAGGCTAGTCCTCCAAAGCAGTGGCATATTTGCCAGAGGATTCGGCGGACCACGCGCGACTCTGTTGCTCTCTGCATCTCTCCCTCCCTCTCCTTCTTACTCTGGAGAACAAGCTAAGCGGATAAAGCAACGGTTAGACTCCTACGTTTCTGCAACCCGAAAGCTTCACTGCATGTGTGGAGACGCTTACGCCGAGTTGGATCGGTTCGCCAACGCGGACGGTTCACTTGGCGCTCGGTTGATTTTTCCACTTTTTTTTCATTCTTTTGTTGGCGAGAGTTTTGCCACTGGCAGGGGGATTGGTGGGTTCGATGTATTTATCCAGTGGCTTCAACTTTGATTTTCATCGTGAAAGCTCGATCCAGAGATAGAGATATGTATAGGGATAGTGTTGGTTGGAGTAGCTGGGTTTTATAGCTGGTTAAGGGGAATAAAGGGAATTGACCATGACGAGTGTGACGATTCGATAAGCCGCGTGTAAAGAACGTTATTGCGTCGATTTGGACTTGTCGGCTGTTTTTAATGAATTACCGCGGGGGGTTGGCTAACGGCGGTGAATAATTGTGTTTTCGTTGATTAGGTGTGTTTTTTATTTGTAAAATTACATAGAATTACGCGACGGGATAATTAAAATTCCTAATTTCATCCAATTTTCCTCAAATACGTTTGGGCTTTGGCGAAATTAAACATTTTGAGCCGATGATTACGATAATTGCCACGGGACAAAAGTGGTACGAGCGCGATGTATATATCTGCCTGTACATAAGACACAATAAAAATCTCCTATCCGTGCCTTTTTTTCCCCACTCATCCGCGAATGCAAAAAAGTCAAATTTACGTAATGGAAATAATTCAATCAACGCCTCGAAAGATCTTTCATCGAAGCTTCGTCGACGAAATAAAAAGGAAGCCGAGATGAATAAAAAAGCAAAAAATTTCCTCTCTCTCTCTCTCTTTTAAAAGAGAAAGAGAGAAACGAGTTGAACACATTCCCATAAGAATATTATCCAAGAGAGGAGCAGCTATATAACCTTCGACCGATTCAGAACCGAGCCGCGCGCCAAATCCTTTCTTCGAAACCTTTCCTATTATTCCTCTCCCTATATGTCCCCTTCACTGCCTCACGCATTCACTCACGAACACACACGCGCGCTGTCTCGCGCACATGCACACGTCCACGTTTTTTCTCTCTTCTCTATTTCTTCCTCTATCTTCCCCCACGCGTGCGATAGCATCGCGTGCACGTGAAACTGGGATGACGGATTCGCATCCCGTGACGTCATACTCGCCTGTAGTATGTAACCATGCACTTGTAACGATCCTTTCAAGCACACATATAAACAGAGAAGACTCTGCTCGGTTAATGATAACTTGGCAATGCTTACTGCTTGGCAATTATGTCCTATAGACACACACACACACACGCGCGCGCGCGTTGTGCGACAAGTAGTTTGCTTCTTCTCTCGTTTTTCTTTTCTTCTGCAAAATTCTATATACAGCCACTTCCTCCCTACGTATATACGCATCTCTCCATTTATTCATCGTTTCGTACATTTGCGTTACCGCGAAATGAAAGGAAAAAATATAGAGAGAGATAGAAGGATCGTCGTCGACGATCAAAGTTTCAGCATTTGCAAGACATATTTTTCTTTGGAGCCAAGCTTATGGGGAGGAGGAGGAGGGTTATATGCGAGGCCGAATGGCTTGGCAAATATTGCATGATGACATTTGGCCTGGAAATGGCGGCTGCGGAGTTGGAAAATTTAATAATCCGCATAGCGCCGTGGTAGACGGAGATTCGCGCACGTGTCCGTTATACACGCCATGAGAGACGCGTATAGGTAGGGCCTGTACATACACATATACGCGGGCTCGTGAAAAATACGAGTAGCGCAAATCTCTCACGGCCAGCTTGATTCAATCTTTCATAAACGCGCCTTGGGACGCAGCCGCGGCGCTCGTTCTCCGGCTTCTCTCGCTTTTTTTCGCCCGCTGGACGGAGATGATCAGATCGACAATAAACCGGACGAGACTAGTGAAATGACGGTTGCAGAGGTGTACCTACGTTGATAAAAGACCGCCTGTAAATAAATTTTGCAAGGCTTGTAATAACAAATTGTAACTATAAGATAGTTTTGTTCGATTGAACCATAAAAAATAAAGAAAGAAATAAATAAACGTGTAAATGCACAATAATGTACTTGACACGAGCAACACATGCGGCTGATTCGCCGGCTGATTTTCGCAAGCCAAGAGAGCAGGTACAGTAGTAGTTCGACGAGTGCCAGAGAGAACACACGCGCATACTCCCACAGTCCACAGCCACACATGCGCGCACTGAAAGCCGAAGCTCTCTCCTCTCTGTGGATGACTCAGAAAAGATTTCGGGATCTCCGGACTAGCCGTGGTCGCCATGGCAACAGCTCTAAACTCACCGCTCCATCTCTCTCTCTCTTTCTCTCTCTCTCGTTATGCTATCCACATTCGAGAAAGATGCAGAGGCGCGCGCGCGTCCAAGTCTGCGCTCCTCCTTTTCAGCAGCAGCTCTCGCGCCCGTGTAATACCCTCCCATCTGTTTCTCGCTACTTTTTTTTTCCTCCTCCTCTCCGGCTCCGTCAGCGTCAAGCAGACGATTCGTCTGTGCCTAATTTTCAAGCTTCTGCGGATAAGCATCTCTTCCGGCTTCATAGCTCCGCGGCCTCTCGTTCTCTCTCCTTGGAATATATTCTCCTCCAGCTCGCGACCGACGATTTTTCAGCCGACGCCTCCCGACAACCACCAAGTCGAGCGTTTTCCAATCAGCATCAAGTCTCAGCTGCGGCCAACGGCAATGACGCTGCAGCCCACGGCCCGTTTCTCCTGTAATCTTATTTCCAAACGCGCTGCTCTCGCGTGCGGAGCTGTCAAGGAACACGGCGACGAGTAGCCTGCCTATATGCCCCTCCCCCACCCCCCTCGACAAAACGCGAACCCCACCCACCGGTGTGTATTTCACAGTGAAACGGCAAGTCGTTTCAGAGCCGCTCGTTACACATGCCCGGCACACCGAAAATTACAGTAGCGCTTTAACGAGGTAAAAGCCAAGCGGCCGTGCAAGAGCAACCACGGCTTATCTCTCTCTCTCTCTCCCTCGCGCGCCCGTTACGCCCAATTCCGCTCGCGGCTCTAAAGCGCCACAGCGTGTACCCACGTGCCGTGGCTAAAACGAGTGTGCGCTGGCGCGGCTTTGAAAAGTAAAAGGAACAAAAAAAAAACAAGGGAAAAAAGATGAAGAATAAACGGGCGAGCGCTCGTTACTCTCATCCGCGCGAGATAAGCGGTTGAGGGGGGTCAATAAAAGGAACCAAAAAAAAAAGGAAAATCAAAGAAAAGAAATCGCATCTTTATTAGCGCCGCGTGGGCGAATCGCCGGTGCGCATCGCGAAGGCCAAGCACGATCGTCCCGATTCCGCGTGGCGCTTTTTAAATCCCCCCCCCACCCGTCTCACTCGTACAGAGACGGCCAAGAGCATTTTGGCCCGGCGCTGAAATTATTTTCACCCTCGGCTAAAAATCGCCACGGAAGACGAGTACACAGACCTGCCTCGGACACCAAGGACCGATAAAAAAGGGAAAAAAACGAGGACGCATTAACGTCCAGCTGTCGGCGCTGAGGTTATAGCAGAGAGAGAGAGAGAGAGAGAGAGAGAGAGAGAGAGAGAGAGAGCAGTTCTCGACTTTTCGAAACAGCCCTTTCCTAGCCCGGCGAGCTGCAGTAGAGCACTCGACACGCGTTTCTAGACCCTCTCCAGCTTTTCCGTACAGCTCTCTCGGCTTTGTTCGCCGTTCTATTTTTATTTCGCTGGCGCGCTCTCTCTCTCTCTGTGTGAGCGCGCTGCAGCGAAACGAGAACCCGGTCAGTGGCGTCCGGGCGAGGAGGGCTCGCGGAGCCACGAAAAAACGCCCAACTTGGCCGGGATTTTTAACGTATACGGGACTCTGTGCTCGCGGTTCCGAGGCAGTTGTTGCGCAGCTTGGAACCTTGAGGCGGACGAAATCTAAAGTTTCAGCTCGTTGACCAGTTTCCAGTTCGGAAATTATTTGTCTAGTTCCTTCTTCCTACCCATTTTTGCTTAACTCCAATATGTACAAAGTGGAAATTGAATCGCGTTTGATAAGAATGTCCGATTAGAAATAATCGTTTCGATGCTATTGTTTTTGTAAAATTGAATAACCGTTCAAACAATAGATAATTTTAAGAATGTTGATGCAATAGACGCGAAATTCATATTCTCAAACTTCCACTCAACTCCCAAAAAGGCCAGAACGATAAAGACCTCCTCGTTGAAAATCTCAACTTTCATCCGAATTTGCTATACAAGCTCGAAAACTGCAGAGAACGCGTCGGCGGACCACGAAAATTTTCATTTCAGACCGCGAAACAAAGCATTTTAATAAATCCGCACGAAAAGCCAGAGAGAAAGCCGTACAACTCTTCTCGAAGCCATTAAATTAATTCAAAACATATCCTCTCGGTGATAAGGAGGCGCAAGTGCAGTCTGAATGTTATATGTATACCCCCCCCCCCCCCCTCCAGCGGAATCCCTATATGCCCTATACTTTCAGCCTCCATTATTCAGGCCCGAAATTCAAACAGCAGTTATCGCCGAAACAACGAAGCAGCAGCAGCAGTTGCTACTACTGCACAGGAGCCGTTCCAGATCTGCCATCCTCCATATCCGATCTCTCTCTCTTGTCCCAGCCTAGGTCCAGCCCTATAGCCCCCTCCTCCTGTGTATCCTCTCGAGTCGCTTTACGGGCCGCAGCTTCGAGTCTAGAGCGCCGGCTTCTGGGTCAGCAAGCGCCTCGGAATCAATAACCCACCCTTCCGCGCCCGCGCCAGTCGGCGCAATCCAACTCCCTGAATAATACACAGTTCTCGGAGCAGGCTTTGTGCCGATCGGGCTACGCTGCCTCACTCGCGATACACAGCCTCTATATACTGCAGGTGTTTTCACCCTCCTCCTCTTGGGCTCTCCTGCAACTATAGCTCATCGAACGCCCGTTAATGGCCGTGCTCTCTTGAATCGCCGCTGGCTTTTCCTTTACCTCGCGCCTCGGACCTTTTTCTTTTTTTTTTCCATGCTCCTTTAAACGACCACGCTTTGTGATACCTTTGACTTTGCCTCGTCGTTTTTTCTCTTTTTTGTTGTCGCAACGTCAGCAGGGCTTACTCGTTTTCCGTTGAGCTTGAATCAAGCACTGAGTTCTTATATAGCGCTAAGGACTTTAGGAGGAACTGTTTGAATTAATGAGAAGTTGGCGAAGGCTCGTCGAAGACCGATTGCCATCTGAATGCCGTCGAGCGAGCGACTATCTATCATTTTCCAGTCAATTAGTCGAGTCTTTTTTTTTCAACGCTATACGTTATGCTGATCAAATTTACTCGGCGCCACAAATCGTGATATATACTCATGAACGACTTTTTACATCACCGAGATGTGTTACAATAAAAAATGAAAGCTAAAATCGTCGCTGAATCAACATTGGATCACCTTTCATCATTAGTTTATCTCGGAAATTTTTAGCCTTCAAATTTCTGTATCCAGAAAAACCCAACAAAATGTAATCAGAAGCAAAGACGTTTTTGTGTTGAACAAAAATTTTCTAAAAAAAAGTGAATGAAGAAGAAAAAAAGCGTCTTTGTAAGTACAACACGTGCAGTACTTATTCATCATCCGGTAGTTGAATAATTTTGAACGCGAGTGTATACGATCACGTTCCCACAGCGATTTTCAACGAGTAAAGAGGGGGAGGAGTATAGGTGCAAAGAACCCGCGAGGGTAGCTTCTCGTAATCGATCCCTCGTTAGCCGTTCACGCGTCTTTATTAAGGAAATTACATTACAGGAAATTAATCCCTACGCGAGGTGCGGGGGTAGCATAAGCAAGTTAGCGCGAAATGGAACGTAGACGCGGCGACACGTAGTGTATATTTGCTTGGCATGCTTGGCGCGACTGATAGGCGATATAATGAGGCCGCTGGATGTAACGAAGTTCGAACGCGACGCCGCCTACTAACGGTGCATCGTTTGTTGCCGACGACGACGCTGCTACTGCTGTTTGTGCCCTGCTCTATTTTGAATTATTGATGAACTTATTGGGTATTGTCGAGAAAAGGGGATGGGAGCAGCGAAGTCGCGACGTTGATGGGTTATTCAACAAGAGGGAATTTACGTGCTGAAAATTCAGGAAATTTTCTTTTTTTAATTTTATTCTTCTGTACTTCGTAATTTGTAATACACACACACACACACACACACACACACACACACGTGATCGACTATTGATGTGTTTAAGAAAAAAAATTGATAAATGTGTATAGCGTTAAGAGATAGAATTCATTTGCAACAATGTGACACATTACAATTACATATTAATGGGTAGGTATTTGACTATTCGACGGTTGACTGTAAAAATGAAATATATTGAAAATCTCACAGATATAGCTTAGTATGGTTAATGAGTGGCACATGAACGTTTTTGTCTCACGTACTTCTGTTTTCGTATTTGAATATTCGAGATTTGCTTTTTTTTCTTCGTTCTCCCGCGATTGGAGAGTCTTCGAGAACAAATTATTTACACTGCATAATAAAGCGATAATTTTAGAACGACGTTTCTCGTAATAAATAACATTGAGCACTGTAAAATTTTCTCAGTTGGTGTTCCGACGTTACCCCAAGTGATCGCTTTACCCGAGCATTAAACATATTCGAATATTATAATCGAAAATGATGAGATTTGGAGTTTTACTGTTATCTGTCTTTATTTTATCATTTGACGACTGTAATGGTAATGAACTGAGCATATTAAAAGAATCAAAGCTTCATTTTAAGCTCTTTCTGAGTAATAGAATTTTATTAACGTTCTTTTTTCCTTGTTTTAGCTGGATTTTTTAGTAAAGAGCGTAAGTATCATTAATTAACGTGATAATATTTATTTTAGAAAAATAATTTTAATTCTGACTTGATTTTTAACGAAAAGCATCATCTACAATCCCATTCGGTTCTAAGATTCAAACTACACTGAGAAAAGTGTTATAATAAAAATTACTATTTTTTTTAGGAAAGTGAGGATCTACTTCAATTGTGCTCATTTTTACTGTTACATAGTAATTTTTATTATGAATATAGTAAAAATTGCTACATTCATAATAAAAATTACTATGTTACATTGTAATTTTTAATATAGGCATTGTAAAAATGAGCACAATCGGAGTAGATCCTCAGTTTCCTAAAAAAATAGTAATTTTTATCATAACACTTTTCTCAGTGTAGTGAATAATTCTTGATCGATATCGTTATCAAGCAGATTTTTTTTCTCAAAAAAGTAATTTTACTTTGAACAAAAAAATTTTAACGTTTCTAGGCAGAAACGACCCGCTTATAGATATAACTTTAAGGAATTACGTTCTAACTCACTGCAACAATTGGTGCCAAATATGTAGCAAGCAGCCAAAACATAAAACTTGCTTGGAACCTGATAGTTTGGATTATCTTTGCCCACCAGCTAACCCCACCAAGAAGCCTAAATGCGTGGGTAAGTTTTCGAATTAAAAAAAAAACAAATAATACTATGCTAAAGTAAATTCTTTCGATCTTTTTTTTAGAGGACTTGAAGCTTATTTATGTCTTTCTGCAAAATGCTTGTGAAATAATTAATAAATGCAAGGAACGACGTAAGATTTTAATGTTTAATAGAGTATTAACTAAACTTTTGGAACTACAGAAAAATATTTTAAAAAACCATCATTTTCAGCTGTCGCAAAACCGTCAGAAATTAAAGGCGTTGAGACTGGATTCGAAAATTTAAACAGATTTCAATGCGCCAACAAATGCGCCGGTAAGTATACGATTTTACTTCAAATTAGTTGATAAAGAACTATTTTTATATTTTATCAATACTTTTCAGTTTCAAGAGTTCTGGAAGTAAGTGCCTTAGACAAAAATCCCAAATTTTTAGCTAAAAACACAAACTTAGCAAAGGCGCCTATCGATCAGTATCTGCATTTTTAATAACCCTCGAAAAGCTGAGATTCGAGTGAGTATCAACAAACAAAGACATATCCGTAAATCAAGAAGAAGAAGCACACGTCTCAATACTTATTCTTTTTGTGCAATAAATTTATCTAAAAATTTCTTTGTTCGCATCAATCAATTTCCAGAGAATGACTTCTTTGTGTAATAAAAGCCCATTAATTAATGCCAATAAAAAAAAGTTGGAAACAATATACATTATCTCGGAGCAGCGTAAACTTTCGTTAAATCATTACTCCCAAGCGAATCCAATTTCCAGCGGCAGCAATCCCGAACTCCCGTGCAGTCGGAGTCTCTCGGCTCTCGAAGCAACTTTTATCCGCGGCAATCATATCGAGAAAGTTTTCGAGAAGAAAAGCATCGAGTCGAAAATACGCGCAACCGCGAAGGTTCAAGCCCATAGTCCCGGCTGAAAATGCCGAGAGATTATTTCAAAGGGGAATAAGACACGTCCGTGAGCGAGTGAAATTGCGATCGAATGATCCTAACCGATTCGGTGGCTCGTCGTTGTCGAACGAGGTCTCTTGGTCGCGCGTGATTTGCCTGTGTAAAGCCCTCCGCCCCTCCTCGATTGCTGGATTGAATTGTTAATGGATTATTCGAGAAAAAGATGATAACAATTGAGTCGTGCCCTCGTGCAGCTGTGGATCAAAAAAAAAAAAGGGACAACCGTGTCAACCCGTTGCACTTTGTTAACAAGCCGTGTTTTCCAATGATTTATTCATACGATCCTGCGCGACGTAATCGAATGATTTTATCTTCTACACACGCGGCGCAATTCCATAAGCGCGCGCCCATATATTAATTCAAATACCAACTGTACAAACACACTGGATATTTTCCTTAGATCCAGGCAAGGTGGCTTGGCGTTTCGCCCGATAAATTTTCGCTTAGCGGACATTATTCACACGCGGTGTGCTCGCCTAAGGGGCGGGAGGGGGGGACGACTGGAGCATAGCTACACAGCAGCACGAGGAGCGGGGCAAGTGCGCGGGGGCCTGCCGGCGTCGACAATTAAGAGCTGCACACACGGCCGTGCCGTTTGGCCCGTAATTCACGCGCGGCGAGCCCTCGAAATCCGACAATAGGCTCGGCCACCGCCAGCGGCGCGTGTGCGCCCACGAAACAATGGCGACCTAGTCAGCGGGCTCTGCTGCTGTAGGGAGAGGGATATGCCTGCTGCAGGGGTGTGGTGGGGGCAGCCGCGGCTTATTGGTCGCGATTTATCTGGCGGCCCCGGTGCGCCGGCGGCCGCATCCGAGCAGCGGCCTGACCTACTTTCAGCAGCGCGGCGCCTCTCTGCCCGCGCGGAATGTAGGTCAGTAGCTCCAGCGCGCGATCCTAGACGCGGCATCGCTGCACCGAGCGCTTATCTGCTGCTACGCGAGCTCTCTCTCTCTCTCTCCTCTCTTGCGGCCATTACTGCGATTGCTGGTACTCGGATGAGCTGTATACTCTCCGGTAGGGGGATGCCGCGTATTGTTTTCCAGGATGGGATCGGCTGAATGCGATTTCTGCCCTACTGCGCTTACTCATGTAACTGGGTCGAATTTTTTTCCCTCGCAATGGCAAACGCTCTAATGAGATTGCGGTGTTTTTCGAAATCACTCCGGGAAGTGGAATAGAAGAGAGTGTTCTACGAGTAATCCTCGTTGCTCCCCACTATGGACTTTGTTGAAATCGTTGAGAACAATTTATCCGCAGTCTTACACCTCGTTCGCCGTATAAATTTAGCGTCAGCAGATGCATAATCAAGCGATTTTTAGCCATTTTCGCTTCCCAGCTCGATTTCTTTCCCTTTTTTTCCCCCTCACTATCTCTGCAGTTTTATAAATATTTCTTTCTTTTTTTTTTGCTACCGCTGCTGGAAACCGCACACGTTTAACGCGACGCGCGCGCGCAGAAATTATCTCGCGATCGGCCGTAGCTCAGCGCAAAATGAGCGCGCGTATACGAGTGCGCGCATAAATTCTCCCCTGGTGAAATGTGAAAATTATACGGACTCCGGCGCGAAGCCCTCCCCTCTCCACTGCGATAGTATAATACACTTATATTTCAATTCGGCAACCGAGTGCGAGTATTTATCAAGTCGTATCGAGTTAATTTTTGGGACTTTCCAACTACGTCCTTTTTTTTATTCTTCACTTTATCGACATAACGTTTGCCTCCTATGGGTAGTCTGCATTTTTTTTTATTTGAAATCGTCGTTAAATTAAGCATGCATTTATTCGAAAGCGATGTAATTATATGCCGATTATCGGTATATTATGAGCGGCAGTTTTAAAGACTAAACGACGCATTTCTAGCAATTAAGGAGAAAAAAAAGTTTTATACGTGCAAGCCACACGTGCATACTAATTTTGAAGAAAATAAAAAAAAAAGAAATCTGTTTATTCAGCGCTTGTGAGTTATAGACCAAGTTACTATATAGCGTGCGCCGCTCAAGTTGAGGATCAACGTAGCTCTTCCACGTAACAGAAGGGGGATTCGAAGCCAAGCCGCGTGCGCGCGCTATTTTACATGCGGCAAGTGGCGCTCGCAAGATGAAGACAACGCGAAAGTAAGCGGGGCACAGTTTGAGAGAAAGAGAGGCTTTCACTTCGAGAATCAGTGCGTAAGGAAAATCATCCTTCGATTTTTCCATCCTAATCGGTTTACAAGCGCAAAAAAAAAAATATCGACATTCGCACGAGGGTGGGGGTGGGGACATTGATTCATCGGCGTTGGATTGCTAAAAATAAACGCGGCACTTAGTATATTTAGTTGCGGGAGTTAAAAATAAAAAGCGCGAACGCTCGAAAATACTCGAGGAAAAATCCTCAAACGCGAGCGAGAGAGAATTCGCTTTTTCACGAGACACGTACCAGCGATAAATTCCCCAGTCGGAGAGGAAAGGGGGCTTCCCGTTTCGGAGGGTATATCTCTGACGGGCTTCACGTCGACTCTTGTACGACAGTTCGTAAAAACGACGTTTTTATCGCCGCCAGCGGCAAGTATTTTCGCTTCCGCATTTTTATCTACAACCAGTTGGCTATCCTCATTGTTTACTGCGGCAGTTCGTTAGCTCCGTCATCAGGGGAGCCCTCTTCTTGAGCTGCGGCTTGCAGCAAATAAAATCGTCTCAGCCCGCGCAAGCACATCTCGGAATCGTCAGCGAATTCTTTTTTATTTCCTATTTTTCACAAAGTCCGTCGGGTAATTGATCATCAGGATTTTCGAGGCTAGATTATACGACATACTCGTTACAGAGTGCGTTAGGTCCGCGATCTGCCTAAGCACCGAGTACGTTGGAGTACTGTATGCTGAAGCTCTGTACGATAAAGCATTCGGCGCAACGTTCAATCTTCATCGGGCGCTTTCTCCCGCGCGTCCAACAACGCCGCGTTTTCCAGTAGCTCTCTCAAAGGCATGCCGGCACACACACACACGAGCTCTCTCGATTCTATATTCCCAAGGCAAAAAACGATCCCATCCGCGCGCGCTCGACTATGGCTCTCGAGAAGTATAGGAGGAAAAAAAAGGAAAACAAGAGAAGCAGAAATAAAAAAATGAAGAAGACACAAGTTGTTGGCGATGCGAGAGGAGAATAGACGCTGAGGCAGGAATAGAGAGAGAAGCGCTGGTGGTATGGCCTCGAGAGAGCCTCCTCTCGTCGCGCGCGCGCGTGTATGCGTATATATATACACGGCGTTGCGTAACGCCGGCAAGCACACGAACCGAGGGAGTATTAGTTTTTTTCAGCCTTGAGCGGCGTTTTATGTGCGCGAGATGGAAGCCAGAGAGCTCCTACTGCTCGTGTGGAAAGAGAGTGAGCGGTGGGGGGAGATCGGTATGGCAAGGGTGGGAGGGACTTCTTTGCAAGAGAGCAGTAGAAAGGAGGAGGAGACGCGCTAGGATTAATAAGGTCAAGAGGGAGCCAAGTGAATTCCAGCGCAAAGCACACACACACACACACATAGACTAGATTATTATTATTATTTATGCATTAAATTGAGCTGCCGAGGATTTTCCGAACATCGTGGATCGCGTTATAAGGTAGCCGCGTGTATACCAAGAGAGTGCTTTGACTGACAACAGCCACGACGCGAGCGATCGAACAACGTTGAATAACTTTCCGGTCTGCCACGTACATTCGTCACGACTCAGTTTTTGCCGCCTAATTCCAGAGCACTCTTCACTTGCGATCTTGAGATTCATGAAAATGAAAAAAAAATAAACTGGAAAATAAACTCGCCGAGGTGAAACCCGGATGGAGTTATGGAACACGCGGCGTCGGAGAAGGAGAGAAGGAGAAGAGACGCCACTCGTGTGGCGGCCGACGCGAGCGTGGGTAACAGGTCTCTAGGCAAACTGGCCGTAGGTTTGTTTTTTTATTCCCTCTCGGCCTGATACGCGCGTGGGGATCCTCCTCTTCTTTGTCCCCCTACTCCTCTCTGCCTAGCGCACGTGCGCTTTCGCCTCGCTTATACCGATTCTCTGACTTTTCGATCGCGCGGAGGATCGACGATTTTTTGGACTTTACTCCTTGTTTTGTAGCCTGGCCGCTGAGTAAAAGCGCCCGTGTTACCCTACAATTACCTGCTGCCGTAGTGGTCGCCAACAAAAACGCGCCGACGTCATTCGCCTTGACGCGTGGGATGACTTCCCTGTTACGCCGATCTCGCGATTCATCAAACAACCGAACGGCCTTCGATTCTCGAAAACTTCCAACGGATATCCTCGGCAAAATCCTTTCGTCAAAAATCGACGTATACCCCATTCGATATTGATTGCAAAAAAAAGTCGCGCAAGAGGAAGGGTATGGTTCTGCTGGCAGGGCGAACGATTTGTAGAAGCTGAAAAATTCCATTTATCAGGGCCGGCATTGTCCGGAAGCACATGAATCAGATGGTAGTCCTGGAATGTATGATAATTGTATTCTTCGTATTCGGCCGGGGCAGCGCGGAAATGCCGCTCGATATATCATCCGAGCCTGCGTGCGTCATTTATACGGGAAAGGCTGCCGGCACGCGCAGCCGCTTAATGAAGCCCGCTTATCGAAATATTGCGAGCGCGGGAGGGAGAGCTTGCGCAATCGCTCTGTGTGCGCGAGTGTAATAAACCAGCGCAACGTGTACCATCTTAGGGCCTTTATGGAGAATCCTATATACTTCCTTGTTAATTCGGTGAAGCTTGTTTTTCGACAAAATCGTACGTGGCCGTAGTGACGATTCTAGATAGATCCTACACGGTGTAACGCTCTCGGCAGAGTTCCCAGAGCTATGGAAACATACCGGCCGCTGGAATGTCGTCCTTTTGGTTACCACGTATTCCAAAGAAAGGGACCTACGTTGCTTTCTCGGTAAAATGACGTACAATATTCCATTAGATTATTCCTCTCTAAAAATAGCCTCGAGCTTGATAATTACGACCGTATTGCTTATCCGTCTTAGAGATACTAATCAATAAAAAGAAAAAAAAATCAATGTATCACGTATACCGACGAGTCTATTGGATTTACAAATTTTCGATTTTAATACACCGAATTGGGAGGGATAATATAACCCAGAGCGTTGGGATTTCGAAATTATATAGCAGCAGGCTCTCTCTCTCTCTCTCTCTCTCTCTCTCTCTCTCTCTCTCTCTCTCGAGTTAGGAGCAATATGAAACAGCCGTGTGTGCCGGGAAAATTATGTGCGCCAGTCCATTCGTGTAAACGGGCAGGTAGAGGCGAAAACGATTACAAAGTCCCCCGAGTTCGATGCTAATTTATGGATGAAGCTCTATCGCTCGTTCTCTCTCTCGCTCACTCGATCGCTTGCCCTTTCGAGAGCTCTCCCAGCGCTGATTTATAAGATTTTGAATTTTACACGAAACACCGGCTTGAATCATGGTCGGAATAAGGTTAGCGGGTTTTGCCGTAATCCATAGTGACAGGCTCTGTCTGTCTGTCTGTCTCTCTCTCTCCCTCTCTTCGCGTTAAAGCCGAAAATTTGCGTGAATTTTTCACGAGGCAATTTTTCGTTGTCTTCATTTATTTTAACTGAGCTATTAACGTGATATTCAGAAAATGTACTCGTAGCTAAGTGCGTGTATAAAAAAGCAGTGGAAAGAGTAAAGCCGGGAATAACAAGCTCAGAGCTTTCGCCAGAGGATGAAAATCAGTTATACGGCAAAAGGAAGCCTATACGCGACCTCCAGCCGCAAAATCCCTCACGCGCTTGAAACGCGAGAATCCCCGGTGGTCGGGCGCACGCAAGCCGAGCTTTTATTAAAGCTGCAGCTCCTACTCAACTCAAGCTCCAGCTTAACCTCTCGGAACTTTCAAGCAAGCCAGAGAGAGAGAGAGAGAGAGAGGGAGAGAAAGAGAGAGAGAGAGAGAGAGAGAGAGAGAGAGAGCTATCGAAGCGCGTAGGCGCGGCCGCATTGTTCCCGGTCCGAGACGTCTCGTCGTCGACGTCGCCGTGACCCGAACCGTCAATATAAAGGAGACCCTTTCCTCTCTACGCCGTACGTATCACGAATGCCGAGCACGAGCGAGAGACGCGAGTCCAATTGTAACTTCATCGCGCCAGGCATCGCTGGAGCTTGCGCGCCTGGAGACTCTCCGCGCTGTTTTATTTAAGGCTCTTCCAAAGAGGAAAGAGAGAGAAAGCGAGTGAAGGGGAGGAAAGAGAGAGAGGGGTGGCAGGAAATTGCGGCCAGCCGCAGCTGATGAATGGCCTTTAAAGATGGATGAAAGCTCTCAAGGGCCTAAGCGCCTCCATAGATAAGAATTTGTAGCTTTCGATGAAATATTACTAAGCAAGAGGAGGCATGCAATGTTTAGCGCTGGAAATACAAGCCTCGAAAGCTTTCGATATAGTTGCCATCCCCCGTATTTTCTCGAGAAGAATACGTTGGCAAATGGAAATATTATTGTTGAAGAGACGTAAATACGGCGAGGGAGGGGCGGAGGTAAATGTATACGGATTGCGCGAAAAGCCGAAAGATCTTCGTGGTAAAGCTCGGGCCGTTGTGAAAGCTACGGAGGTATTTCGCGAGTGCAACTGAATAAAAGGAATGATCGATCGCAATCCCCCTTTCAACCTGATCACTCGCTTCTTTTTCCAAACAGCAGAAAAGTGCGTGAAAACACGCGGAGCCCAGAGATTTTAGGGGAACATACAAATGGAATTTGATTGAAAGAAAAAGATCAGTGCTTGGACGTACGAATGAAGAAATATCGGTAAGTGACAATTAATATACAAAATGTAAAAAAGATCAAAATTCTTCTCGACGTCGAAAAGTAGAAAGCTCGGTACGTCCATACTTCGCATATCGCATCCGAGGAATCGCCCGAAATAGCCGGAGCTTTCGCAGCTGCTCGAGAAAGGGCAGCGCCCACTGCCAATTCGCTAATGCAACAGCCTTAGCAGTGCGTATTTCTCATCTGTACCGTGTAAGCAATGAATGTGCTTTCCTCCCAGCTCCAACGTAGCTTCTACATTGCCTTTGAACTGCAAGCTCTCCAAGGACATGCATCCGATCGGAAATGCACTACAGGCTTTATAGGAGGCTTTCCTCATAAAAAAGTTTTTTTTTCAATCGCCAACCTCTCTCTCTCTCTCTCCCTCGTCTACGTATTTCTATCAAGTCTTTTGGAAATTTGCCGAAAAAAGTTCGAGCCTCGCCCAACTGTTGATAAACGAAAGCTCGCGCCATCGATCCCACTCAACTGAGTAAAAGGCGTTACGTCGCGGAAGAGCAAACGAGATTAGCCGTAGCCCTGCAATTTTTCCATACATCCAAAGCCACTCTTAGCTGGGGAACGAACGAGACTCCGTAAAAAATCAAACGTATCCCGTAAGGGTAAGAAGTCCTCCTCCTCCTCCTTCCGTGTCAAAGCGGCTGACAAAAAGAAACAGAGGGGGGATTCCCTCGAGACGTGTCGCTTTTTGCGCGGGCTTATTATCCAATTTGACGAGGCTCGCTGGCGCCGGCCACGCGCGCCAGAAGTAAAGAAGAAAGGCAGCAGCGCCGCGAGCGAGTCGTAAAGAAACGGCCGATAAAAAAAAGAGCGGCGGGGAGGGGGAGGTGGCATTAATCACTCGCTGATTTAGCAAAGCTGATGTACGGAAGGCGCGCGCGAGAGCCGCGCTGTCTCAGGCGGTGTGACCGGGGGGGGGGCTGTTGTTACGCTGACGGAGTCATTGTTTTTGTAACGCTCGCGTGTCTATTGGTTACGCGCGTGCCGCAGCCTTCTGGAAGCTCGAGCTTCGAGTCATGCTTATTTTTGGCGCTAATCGATTCGAACGAGCATTCGTATGATGATTAGAAAATACTCGGTGTGTTCTTTTTTTGTTGTTTTCACCTTCTCACGGCTTTGAATATTACCACTCGGACTGCATAGACCATCTGAGATAATTAAGCGAACCGGTCAGTTGGGAAAAATTTGGCGTGCATAAGAGCCCGGGAAAATAGGAAAAGTGTTGAGGAAGAAACGCTACCAACGTTCCCTTTCGCTCTCTCGCCGCGCTGTTCATTAAACCAGAGGACCACGAGGAGAGATTGAGAGGACGAGGGGCTAGATAAGCCTGCGGCGTGAAAAAGAAAAGCTCACTCGTGTCCCATTGTCCTCGTTAATCATCCGCGGTGACTCCCGAGCGCGCCAGAATAATCACGAGAGGAAACGAGAACAGCGACTTTTACAGCTTCAATTGATTTTTATTTTTCTTCTCTTTCTTAAATCTGCCAAATTTGGAAAGAAGCAGGGTGTGAAAATGAGAGAAAAACGAAAGTGTAAAGATAAAAACATTTAAGCTACTCTTTCAACGTCGCCCGACCGAGCGAGTGTGAAACGCGCGTCAGCGTTATTTATATACCGCGGGAAAATAGATTTTCGCCGCATATGCAGAAATTCGCGAGTCGGTTTTTGCGTGTGTGATTTAAGCGGCGCGCGAGATAAATGCCATTATCGTTTTTCGATTCCAGTGCGGATATTGTGTTAGCCGGCAGAGAGTCCGCCTAGGTATACAGCTCTTTTTCTCACACACGAGATCGTCGCTTTCTGTGTACATGTATAAACGTGCGTGCCTATGTGAGCGTCCGTATATCTGGAGCGAAACGATCGCGCGCGCGAGCCGATGGCCCAAATAAATTTAATACCTTTTTTACACTATCTCACTTCTTCTTCTCTCTCTCACTCTTTTATATATACTCTATCGCTCTTTCTCTGCGTCGTTCTCTCGCATCCGGAGGGTCTAGTTTATTTTTACACCGCTTCGGGAAATTGTTTTAATTATTTACCCTTTTTTTCCCCCTTTTCTCCTGTGCGTGTGTGTCCTTATGCATCGCTGTTAATTGTCGCGAAACGCGGTGCGAACGAGGCCGGCGATTGGTTGTTTCACGGGGAAAAATCGAGTTTATTCATCTGGCATTGGTCGAGCTATTAATTAGCAAACTTTTCAGCGGCTGATTCGAGCTGAAAAATACGTTCTCGTTTTAATCACGTCGTCCCTCCCTGTATTTTTCTTATATTTCAACAAAAATTTCAAATACACTCGCCCAGCCAAAGTAGAACACGCGCGCTTATTAATACCCAACGAGCTAGCTCGAAAAAGTTGTGCTACAGCAACGAAATGTTAATTGAATAAAATATCGCCGACACGACACAACGAACATCGTCGTCGTGGTCGTCATCCGAGGCAACGAGGAGCTAACAAATCCGCTGCTCCAAAGCACATTCCCACCGAAATTCTACCCTTGCTTCTGTACCCTAGTCGGATCATCGGCCGACTCGCCCCAAAAATACTCGCGAGCCATATGGCCAAAGAAGAAGAAGCTCTTGTCACCCTCGTTCTAATTTCATAACTCTCACACGCGGCCTATAGCTTTCGATGTGGCACACGTGATAACGGAGGAGGGCAAGCTCGAAAATAAAGCCTATCCGATTTCTCGGGAGAGCGGCCCACCTTCCGAGCGGGGGTATAGGAGCCAGCAAATCAAAGTCCCAAGTAGGCGAGCGTCTTCCCAGAGGCAGACGTAGTAAGCTCGCGCCGCTCGAATAAAGCCCGGGGAATAAAGAGCCGCGTGACGAGCGGCAGTCTCGCGCTTATATACGTTGAAGGTCGCATAGGCCGGAGCGTTTGCGTAATAGCCTACGGCCACGCACCGCTTGCTATCGCTTTTTCTCTCTAGCTCTGCAGCTTCTTTATTCTCATCTCGCGAACGTTCATTTTCGAGCTTGCGCTTGACTTTTCAAGCTTTCTACAGTTGCCAATAGGTACGTATAGATACAGAGGAGATCTAAATGGACACGGAAAGATTATTTCGAAGGCAAAGTGATTTTCACGTATATACTTGCGTAACGCCAGCTTGACGCTGCTTATGCGCGCTTGCGCAGCGGCAACAGCACTACAACCTAATGAAAAACACTCGCTGATTTGTATACGCTTTTCTCTCTCTCTCTCTCTCTCTCTCTCTCTCTCTCTCAGCTCGAACTCTCTGTACCTCTGCCATACATGTCGAGAGAGCTCGGACATTTTTTCCCAAGGAACACACACAGTGGGCTGCAAGACTGTGTGTACATAGGTGCGAAGTATCCGGGGGGGATGACGCGCCTACGTTTGCTCGTTCGAGCGACGATAGTTGAAAGCGCATGCAATCGTGGCAAACAGACTTTCGTAAGCTCCCTCTTCCTCTCTCTCTCTCTCTCTCTTTCCCTTCGTTTGCTTTCGCTCGCTACGTTGAGTTATGACTTTTTCTTGAATTCAGGTCAATGAGCACGCCAATGTTGTATTTTATTTTATTTTGCTCTCGGTAAATAAGCCACTGCGGCATTGGCTATTTAATTCTCCAAAAGCTGAAATTGATAACGGAGCTTTAGAGTCGCTCGATGCACACAGAGCGTGTGTGCATTGGGCGCAAGTACCCCCCCCCCCCAAGTTTAGGGTGTAAAATAAGGCAATATAAAGCGATTAAGGTAAACGGGACGGAGCGAATTAAGTCCAAATCAATTTACCGTAGTAATCCCGCGTCGCGGAGCGAATAATTTAATTAAAGCTGCAGGCAATAGCAGCTGCCGCCGCCGCCGCTGCAGCAGCTCGAGCGGAGGTGCGGCTAAGTCGCCGATCTTCCTCAGCATCAGCCCCTCTCTCTCTCTTTCTCTTTCTCTGTACGAGATAAGACGTGTCGCGTGGGTGTGTGCGGCACATAGAGTACACATCGAGCCGTAGCCAAGGCTTTGTACAGAGCGGACACACGTAACGCAGAGAGCGGCGTTACGTGCGCTTGCGCGCGCTCGCGCGAAGATCCGGCGCGCCGGATAAGAGCCTGCGCGCAAGCCGACGCTTGATTTTCTAATGCCCCCCGTGTGCATGTACGCCTCTCTCTCTCTCTCTCTCTCTCTCTCTCTCTCTCGCTTCTTCTCTCAATGTCGCCGCGCCTCCCTACCCAGCAATCATGACGATGCGATTACGATGCCGCAGCAGCAATAGCTCGCGGCTACATGTACGTTTACGCATATACACGCAGAGACGTGCGTATAGCACATCGCTCGTTTATTTTTCACGATAATGAAAGAATAATTAAAAGGAAAAAAAAACAATGCGACGTTAATGACGTTCGATCGCTCTAGCAACGAGTTTAAATTTGCAATAATGTCGTTTGTAGCGATAGGGAAATTGTTATTTCGACGCGGCGGCGTTGTCGCATTGTCACGTATTATCGGCGACAGATCGACACACCCATCAGTTGGTGGTCGTGTGACACATATCTAAACGCACTCGTCGCTTCTTTCGGAGCTTGTCTATGACGCCGCCGACGACAGACCCAGCAGCAACACCAGCACACGAAACGAGATAATCGCGCGATAATTGCCAAGCGAGCGGAGAGCCTCGGCAGCTCTCTCTCTCTCTCTCTCTCTCTCTCTCTCTCTCGCTCGCGCAGTCGCGGGGCCGTAAAAAATGAAGCGGCGAGGCTATATACGCGAGATAAGGCCGTACGCCGCGATAATTGCCCGATGACGCCTGGTCTCCCTCGAGCTCCATCTCTCTCTTTTTCGCACGTAGACAAAGTTTTCTTAAAATGACTGCATTTGAGCTTTTTATTCGCATTTATCGTATTCCAGTCTTTCTTTCGAATTTGGTATATTTTGTAATCATAAGGTCGCAATCACGCTGAAAACGCGGTTACGACGTAACTACATGAACAACGTGGTTTTAAGTAGCCTCTTAGCGAGCTTGTAATTGTTGCGATCGAACTGACACGATTAAGACACTGTTGATTAATAATACGCTGCGTTTTTGAAAATTTTTCGCGTTTTCAAGCGCGTTTACCGCTAAAGTCGTCGTGAAAATCGCCGGCTTGATTAATAATTATTGCAGCTAAGGGCTATTGTGACGCCGGTAATGCCCGCTGCGTAATGCCATGATATTAACCATGGCCGAGCTTTAATGCACGAGCGCATTATCGGCCGGGCGGATCTTTAACCGGGCGCATATATATAAGACGACGTTAGAAATCTCTTCCTGCGCGCGTACACACGCCTGTAATTTTATGTGTTCTCGAATGCTCGTATACACCACGTGTATAATTAAACTGCAATTTTCAAGCGGCTCTCTCTCGCGCGCGCGCGCGACTACGCGCATGAATGATGCAGCCACTCGGCGTGTACGAGAAAAAGAGAGGGATATCTCGTATAGCGGGAGAGAAAGAGCAAAAAGGAAGATCTCAAGGTTTCGCAAAGCTGCATTACTTTGCAATTGCCTCTAAAGTAGAACATCCGACGACGAGCAAGGGGGGGGGGAGGGGGCAATCGAGCGCGATCTCGGCATGTGTAGATCGGCAAAAAGTTATATTTAATCCGTCGACTTTAAGTGATATTCGCGCACTGTAGTTCGTCCCGTCAATTACGTAAATGCAAAACTCGCGCGTAGTTTTGCCTCGGAGGCTTAATTACGAGGCTCGCCAAGCGCTTCGCCTTTTTTTTTCAAAAACCGCGTGGAAAAAAGGCCTTGAAAGACTCCAGGCAGACACTCGCCAACGTTAACAAAAAAAAAGCGAAGAGGGGGAGGAAAAAAGCGAGAATAATCGCAACAAAAAAACTGCTGGAATTTTATGCACGTGTGTGTAAGCTCCTCTCTCTTTCTCTCGGTGCATGTGTTGTAGGTCAAAAATTACGCGAAAGATCGACGAGGACGAGGTTTATGCGTGTCGTGGTAAAAAGTCAAAGGGGTTGTGGAAAAGACGAAGGGTGAGCGAGTAAAAGCGGGAAAGGGTGCTGGAAGGGAAGGGGGGGGGGGGAGAGGGGGGGGGGGGGGGGGGGGAGGGGGGGGGGGGGGGGGGGTAGGAAGGAAGAAGGGATCCCGGAAAAAAATAAGAGCTCGTGGGAGCTTTTGAAAGCTCGCTCGATCCTCGGGGCCGGAACGAGGCGGAGAGGAAGAAGAAGAAGAAGCAGAAGAAAAGTCGAAAGGTCGGAGAGACAAAGACTCTCGGGCTGCACTGGGCGAGGAAGAAGGGAAGGGGATGAATTCGCACCCTCGCTCTGCGCTAGAGTCAGCGGGTGGCGGTTGGGAGGGAGAAATCTGGGACGAGGCCGGGCCACGTCGATTCTCAAGCCCCACTGTCCCGAGGAGGGCGGCCGGGTGGGTGGGGGGGGGGGAGACTAGTGAGCGAAGGGCCGCGACACACATGCGCCGAGAGGAGGAGAGCCGGCTAGATGTGCGGGGGACCTTGTCGTGTAGAGTAGCGCACTGCGGCCGCGTATAATAGTCGCGATGATCCGCAACGCCCGTTGGCCTTTTCCGCCTCACCCCCGTCAAGCCTCATCCAGGGCTTCTCTCGCGTTGGACGCTAATGAGTCGACTGCGCTCTCGTTGCTCGAAACCCTTGACTCCTTTCTTCTTCTTCTTTTTTTTCGAATGGACGTGTTAAAGCGGTCTGGATATGGATTGTGCAAAGATGCCGTATACTATTCTCACTCGCGTGTGACGCGCTCACTTCTGACCCGCCGTGATTGATGAGCATGGATTTGTTGTTTCTGTTGGTTTTTACACGTACGCCGCGTTTACAGACCCATTGACTCGTTACAGCTCGTTAAAAGGTCGTGCGTCGAGGCGCATATACACAGCACGCTGGAATCGTTGGGAGGATAACGTAGCACGCGGTAAATCGAGCCAAGGGCGTTTTCTTAAACAGACTCCTAGACTTTAATCAATCACTTCTATCCCGGCAGTGCGCCGTAAATCAGAGGATGCGCGTGGATAAGACGTACGCCCTCGACTGGCTCGTATTCTTCATTAACGATTAGTCGTTAAGCGAACGCCGAACATGCATTATCAATCGGACGTTATGAGCTTAATGTCAAAGTATTAATTTAACGTCGAGAATGTCCGAGGTGTATTATTGTAAATTAAGGGATGGAGCTATTGAACACAGGCCTCGGCTGTAATGAAGTTTGTATTGGCTCGACTGATTAATTTCGAAACTATATACCGAGTGTAGCGCGAGCCTCGGAACCTCATTGCAAATAACTTGGGGATGGTAACAAACGATGCGGGGCTCGATAATCGAGCAACATTTCGTTATTTATTCACGACTGATTAATAAAGGCAGCCGTAGAGGATCTTGTAGCCTTGAATAAAATATTTTCCCCCATCGTAAGGTTAAACGCGTCCGTGTATGGCCTACTTATCGCACATCGATTCGCCCTATAACGACATAGACACGCCTAAAAATTTAGCGCTGCATTACGAGAGCCGGAGACGGCTAAATAAAGAATCCATCCCACGTGGAAAGACAAAAAAAAAAACGAACTCGGTGGCTCACTTGACGACGCCATTATCGATGTCGAAAACGTTGGGCATTACGTAAGACGAAGGAGGAGGAATAGGCACGCGCGCTTCGACCAAGCAAACGACAAAGGCGAAACGATATGGGAGCTATGGAGGCAGCGGGAAAAGAAGGTCCGTAGGAGTAATAACGAGCTGTACGGGATCGTCCAAGCCGACCGAGAGAGCGAGGAAGAAGGAAAAAGATAGAGCGACGACGCTTGCGAGGGGAGAATTTTGGAACTGGAGCAGGATTCGGCTCTCCCCTCCTCACCCTTACACACACACACACACACACACACACACACAGCGTCGAAATTCTTTTTCTATATGCCCGGGTCGCGGCAGATGTCGGAGAAGAACGGGTATTCCGTATGTGTGTGTAGAGGAGTGTAACTACAGCACTGGCTCGAAGTAGGCTATTACCCCAGCGCGCGTCTAACAGTCGCTCGGTATATACGTATACAGAAGGGGGAGATGAGGCCCTCTCTGTGTGTGCCCTAGCCCCGAAGAAAGTGGATTCTAAGCGCGAGTGCACACGCAGGTGCATTGCCGTGTGTGCGTGTGGGTTTTTGGCGCGCAGGCGCGAGCAAACGATCTTTCTCTCTCTATCTCTCGCTCGCAACATCACGCAGGCTCGGGGGCGATCGATGTCGTCTCCATGGTTACCGGCCAGCGCGTCTCTACGTCCCTGTATATATCCGACCAACGGAGCAGCTTTCTCGCCGGCAGCCCGCCAGAGAGCCTTCTGCCCTATACATCATCCTCGGCTCTCTTTCTCTATCTCTCTCTCTCTCATTCGCTCTTTGCTGATTATTTATGTCAAGGATCCGTGGGGCCGGGTTATGAGACTTGCCCCACGAAACACGTCCTTCTTCACGGCCCAGGCTCGAGGATGAGCGCTAGGATAAGCTAAGGTTTCCTAAAGTCCCGTTAGTCGCGGAGCGTTGGGCTGACGAGTGTTAGTCTCGAGACCGCGATTTCTCTCCATAGTCTGTTGCTACGCGCTAGACAGCGCGTCATTATTCGACGCTATTCGCTCTACGACTCTCGTTTTATCTACAGCTCCTCGGCTGGATACTCTTTTTTTTTTTATAGAAGTTAGAGATACTGTTTACCAAAAGGTTTACATAAAATTGAAGGGCAAAAAGAGGAAAGGCATTAGCGTCAAGTATTCGCCGCAACGGCGGAGAGTAATACGTTTCAACGCCCGAGTCCCAGGGCTCGTCGTTGCCTTGGACGAAACTAGCGCGGCATAATTAGGGTCTGTATCAAACGCGAAGGAGGCTCGCCGAAGAGCGGGAGGTGAGCCGAGCTGGGGGGAGAGGGTAAAGGGTGGGAGGGGAAGGCACGTGCGCTCTCATTAACTTAATCAAAAAGGACGGGCGGGCCAGAAGCCGTGTGGGGCTGCTGCTGCGGGAGGGAAATGCCCGCCGAGGCAAGAGCGAGAGAGAGAGAGAGAGAGGGAGAGAGCCCCGGGGGCTCTGCACGCATTAAACCCAGCCCAATTTCATCAGTGTAAAAAGATTAAAAACCAGGCTCTCTCTCCTCGGCATTCTTTTACCACCTACCGCCTCCCTCGCCCTGTGCTCCCCGTCCAGCCCGCGTGCTCGACTATTTTTTTAACAGCGCTATAGCAACGCCGGGCATACGTTATTCTCGGTCTTTTCTTTCCTTTCCCATTTCCCTTCCCCCCCCCCTCCCGCCCCTCTTTCCGACTGAAAATCGATCGGGGAAAATTCAGCGGCCTGGTAGCCGAGCGTTTCTCGAATTTCCCTTCTCTCTATAGCCGCGCGCGCGCTCGTGTCTTCCGCCCCTTCGCGGCCTCCTTTCGTTCTCTTTCTCTTTCTCTCTCACACACACACACACACACACACACACGCATATTCCAAGTCGTACGTACACAGTGAAGAAATAAGAGGGGAAAGGAGGGGTTGGTGGGAGAGGAAAGAGAGAGAGAGAGAGAGGAGTAGGCAAAGGGAGAAAAGTGGTTTCGACCCAGTTTCACCCTGCGCTGGCCTCGTCTTGCACAATCAATACTTACGCCGTGCCGGCTCACTCTCTCTCGCTCTGTCTTCGTATTTCTCCCTCGCTCCCTCCCCGCTTCTCCTATATACACACGACGAACACGCACACACACATAAGCGTACACGCGAGCTTTATACCTTTCTCCGTCTCTCGTCGCTTGATACGTCCCCTTTCCATCGGGGCTTTCTCTCCTTCTATTCGCCCCCCATTGTTCGACGTACGACGCTCTGTCGCTCACCCCCTACATACACACACACACACACACACACACCCAGCCGGTTTTTCCGTCTGCTCCTTTGTCTGCTTTTCGCCGCTCGCGGCCGGCCTTCTTCTTCTTCTTCTTCTTTTACCCCTGCGGACTTTACGTATACGCGCCCTTACTTTCCTCCCTCTTTCTCTGCGCTCAGATATACATATACATATCTCCGTATTACACAGAGCTCGCCAGGTTTATTCCAACGATTAATAAGTAACGCGTCGTTCTCAAAGTAGCAAATGCCATTTTCTCGTCGGCTCTAGGGCTCTTCGAGAAAAGCCCGCTCCCTTAACTTTTCACGACTATTCGCCATATATATATCTGGTAGGTGTAGAAGCACATAAGTATAGGTGACGGACAGAGCGTACAGCTCGGAGCGTATATATCCACAGCGCGATATAGCTTTGTAAAAGAACCGTTAATATCTCTTCCGCTTAAAACGACGTTCTAATATTATAGCCTAGGAGTGCATCTGCAGTGTATATAGGTATACACATAAACACATATACGTCAGACACAGGCGGGAGAAATAGCGGCCAACAAATTCTCTCCCCTGGCAACGCGAGCGGACGGAGGGCCAGCCTATTACACGGGCGATAGGGATCGAGCTGTGCAGCAAACATCGGGGGTATTCTCGCTTTATGTGTTGTGGGTGTGTAGGCGAGCATCGCTGATCGTCTCTCTCTCTCTCTCCTTCGCGCGATATATCGAGATAGCGCAGACACGTTCGACTACGCTCGCCAATCGAACACATACACACCAAGGGGAGCCGGCAATCAAGCGTGCCTGATTGATCGGACTTGGCTAACATATACAGGGGCAAATATGGGTCTGTGTGAGGTTTATATGGTTGTAACGTTGTTTACCAAGCTCACACCTCGCGGGAGCACGGGAGACGAGAAAGGCCTTGTTACGGAAGTCGCACGAGGTTTCGTTGGTAAGATAAGGCAGAGGAAGGTGGATGAAGTAGGCCCAGGCACACTAGAAATTCGAAATGGGCTGAGAATTCGAGGATTTATATATAGGCAAGCAAACGATATATCGGCTCTTTTGTAATGGCCAGCGTGTTTTGCGTGAAACTTAAGTAGACGAGAGAGAGAGAGAGAGCCGCGAGAGATTCGTGGAATCCTTTCAATTTTGATCCGCGCCAAGGCAAAGTAGCTCATCGGCATTATAGCGCGCCCAGCGCGCCATCTCGAACGGAAAATCATCTGCTGCTATAGTGGGAGAGAGGAGGGAAACCAAGTCAATTTAGCTCGCGGCTCGCTCACGCGAGAGAGCAGCCGCGCTATGTAGGCAAGAGAAGGAGGGGCGGGCAGGGGGGGGGGAAGATTGGCGACGGGGCATGCGGTTTTCCAAGAGCTGGCCCGGATTTCACCTCCGCGCAACCGTTCAGATATCCCAGAGCGCACTAAAGCCGGCAGCCGACGATTGCGCCGCTAGAGAGGCCCGGATTATACACCGCGGCCAAGCGCAGAATTCACAGCGAAATAGCTGCCGAGTCGATGGGAGTCTCTAACCCGCGCCCTTTCCCTCCGCTCTAAAGTGCAAGACTTTTTCACACCTCGCGGACGATTCACTCGCTTTTTCTGCCGTTGGGCAAATTTCTCATTCTTTTTTCTTTCTCCTCTCCCTCGTGCTGTCGCAGCTCTCTCTCTCTCTCTCGCACTCTTGGGCAACTTGCGAAATTGGCTAGTCGCGATTTTTCATCCTCCATGCAAAATGCCCGGATGCTTTGCTATTTACGGCTTTCAATAATCCAGCGCGGCTTCTTATCTCCGCTGGAAATGCGCGCGCTTAACCTTTGACTGGGGATTTGCGTATAACCTATGCGCCTTCTATAACTTTGAATTTATTTAATTTTCCATTTTCCAGTAGCTGACGCCACTGAAAAAACTAAATCACATGGAAAAAGAAGAAGACCTAGTTACTCGAGTAATAACATCTTTTCCGTTAAATCATCCAGCCAGAGAAATCAGAAGAGATCTAGAAATAAGAATACGACCCAGTCTAAGACTTATAATCCAAATAAATTTCGCTGGATCTCCGTTGAAATGCAACTCTCGCCCCCCGGCACACGTGGTCTCGGCCGCGGAGCTGTCCCGATCAATCATATCTCTCCTTATTTTCCAGTTGGCGCACAGAGCCTCCATATCCTCCCCGGCGCACCATCTTTCCGCAACACGCGCCTCTCTGGGTTCTCGCACGCTCCTCCCCTCCGTTCCCTCATCTCAAAACGTCAGTTTTCGGCTCGACAAGTCTCTCTCTTTCTCAGTCCGTGAGAAAGGAGTGCTGCCTCTTGTCCTTGGCTCGCTTGGCCAATGGTTTTCTGGCTTTCCAGGTAAATTTCGGCCGGCGCTCCTTTGCCGTTTTTCTCTCCGCCTAGAGAGAGAGAGAGAGAGAGTGGGCCGACCTCGGCGCCGTTAAGATTTATGACCGAGAGCAGTCCGGAGGACTAGGAGGAGGAGCGACGAGAAGAGGGAGAGGAGGAGCGCTGCTGCGTCTTTAGCTTAGTTGCCACTCGACAAGGTATATAAGCATTACGATTCGCAGGCTTGGAATATGATGGACGATTATTTCGATGCGGAGGAATGATGGCGATTATTGTGGTTTTAATTCAAATTGCCGAAGCTATCGCCCTGCAACGTTGTATGCTGAAATGGCTCGAATAACGGAATATTCCTCTATAATGATAAAACGATTTCAATGGCTATATCCGATAACATTTAATGCGATATTTCGCGAAATGTATGAAGAGCAAAGCGTACCGCAAACGAAGAGAATTTAGATGTACTAAGCTCGCAGCTAAAAATAAACAATTGTCGTATATACATATAGATGCCGTAAAACATATAATCAGCCAAGTCTGTCGTCGGCATTCGGGCGCGTTTGAATAACAATGAAACAAAGACATTCCTTCAGCCGTCGTCGTCGTCGTCGGGGCGCACGCGTATACGAGCCAATTTGTAAATACAATTTTGAATTTATCAGCTGCAACAATCGTCTCTCCCTTCCTAAATGTTCTACGCTTTGTGTGTGTCTGTGTGTAAGTGTATACGTTTTATATGTGTATATAAATCTCGAGCAAAATCAAGTACAGCGCGGCTTTATTTCTTCGGGCCGAGCGTGACGTGCCGAAAAATGAAAATAGCGTAAACAAAAGTCCCGAGGTATATAGCTTGGTAGTGAGAGAGAGAGAGGGAGTCCGATCGTGTTTCCACGCGGACAAGAGACCGGCACTCTGTCTCGAAATTAAACGAGACTCCACAATTCAAGCGAGAGAGAGAGAGAGTGTTTGTAGCGGAGCTCGACTTACAAGCTCCCTATATTGAGCTATGCAAGTTCAGATGCGGGAGCGAGGATATTTTGACAGCCTGACGACTTGCAGCAGCAGTTCCTGCTGCGGGGGCTGACGTTGGATATAAACACGTGCAGGGCGCGCGAGTTACTTGGAAAACTGGAGCAATTTCGTTCCGCCGAGGAATTTTGAAATGGCGCCTTTTTCAAAGGATAAACGGCGAGATGTAGTTTGCGCGGTAGCGTTTAGACGCTCCTCGAGGCAATATCAAGCTGCTCTTTATCTCGGATTAAAGTTCGCGTAATGGGGAGGCTTAGACTGATGCTTATTCAACGCGGTCGTAATATCGTGGAGCAACGAGCGAAGTGTATTTTCGCCAGCAAACTCGCGGCTCGATCATGCGTTTGCTTACGAGCATAAAGAAATCTAGCTGAGTAAAAATCAATCGTTTAGAACACAAAGGACAATTGAAAAAAACATTTTTTTTTTTTTAATGAATTTTTTGAATTTTCGGTACTAAGATCAGAAGAACAACAATACTTGGAGAGTCTCCCGATATACATTTATATAGCGAGAGGGCGATCGGTTAGGAGGCAGAGAGGGCGTAAAACGTTCCGAAGCGTTCCAAAAAGACCGAGAGCGCCCGGGCTCGTAAAGCCTCCTGCGCGTAACGCTCGGCCACAACTCCTAGAAGCACAGGCTTTATGCCCCACGTGCGCTTCGAAAATAAAAGGCAACGGATAGAAAGAACGAGAGAGAGAGAAAGGAAAAGATAGTAAGAGAGACCAGAGAACGGTGAGAAGAAGGATAGTAGCGAGATATAGAGAGAGAGGGAGTACAGTGCGCTGAGGAAGCGGGCCGCTGAGGGACGGCCGAGGTCACACACGTGGCGAGGCCAAGGTGGTCCCTATATACTGCGCGTGTCGCTGCCGCTCCTTTCCCCCCCGAATACATATACCCGAAGAAAGAGAGAGAGAGAGAGATGTGGATATAGCGACGGCAGCATTGTCGATTGATTTTCTCTTAATTAATTTGCTTTATGGGACACATCACCGCTACGCCTCTTTCTCTTTCTCTCATATCGCTGGCTACCTGTGCGGCACCGTTATAATACTCTCTTATACACGCACATGCACGCGCAACCGAATCTCCGCGTCAACGGTCGTCGCGGCTATTATAGGAGTTTCGAAATTTTGAATAAAAGCCGCTCGAGAGTATTTCAGCTTTTATTTCGTTGAAACTCCCAAGATAAAGTGCGGCCTTGTCGTTCTCTCCCGATAGTGCAATATCTATATACACCGTTTCCTTTCTTTTCATTGCAGTTCCGCAATTAGACGTCTCCAGCCGGTGCAGGGGCTATATGAAAAAGAGTAAAATACCGACTACGTATATAGACGGGTTTGTTTCGATATTAAAAGATTTCGCGAAAAAAATTTCATCCCTCGGGCACGGCCGCGGCAAAAGCCGATTCTGTTATACCGTTGACAACGGCGTTGACTGTATCCAAGCTGATAAAGCCTGTGTATATACAAGAAAAAAAAAAGAAGAAAAACACCGAAAAATTTCAATAACACCGTAAAGGACAAGTGGAGAATGCAATAAGTGTGTACACGAGATTAAAACATCAACAAAGACAAGCCAGTTAAATTCCATTCCTAAAAGAATATCTCCAGCAGCTCCTATATCCCCCGCGAGCGTTGTACACGCCTAGTATAGCTGCTCGATTTCTGCATTGCAGCAGTAACGACGTCGCTGCCGGCGGTGCATCGGCACTATATTGCTCGTGTTAGTCCCCGTCGTGTGTGTGTGTGCATGCGCGCAACGAATGTAGGCCGGCGCGGCGGAGGCAATTGCCAAGCTAGAGAAACACACAAACACGTAGTTAATGCCAATCTCGCCTCTTTTATATTTTTTTTTCCTCCTCCTCGTCATCAACGCGTGTACGTCGTCGTCGGTGGCTCCCTTTTTATAACCGCACCGGATACCGATCAACCTAATATACAACGATGGAAAGGAAAATCCCTGCTTCGAATAGCTAATGACGTTCTGGATATTACGAGCGAGAGAGAAATGTGCCTCCCCACGGATGGGCTTGATCGAGGAAATACGTGCGTCGTATTCCGTGACATAACGTCTTTATCGCACCAAACAATGACGAATCGTTAATATCTGAATATGTAAAAAAAAAGAGAGAAAAATAATCGTTGCCGTAGGAGTGATAAATAACAAAATACGTTATGAAGAAATTTAAAAGAAGAAAAAACGGACAGGTCGGCAGTACTCGAGGAGAAGTTGGAGCGCGGGGCAACGGGGAATACAATTTAGAAAATGAGATAACGTTATCCGGGCGTATAACTCGCGTAGCGGGGCCGCGGATCCTCCCGAGGGAGCCTGCCTATTCCCCGGCGCGCGACCTGTCTGGAAAAGAAAGGAGGCAGCCGTATATACACATCTCGCGTGCGCGCCGCGTGTATACGTATACAGACGCCAGCTGGAAACGCCCATACGTAACGAGGAGCGATCAAAATGCGAGGAATACAACGCGATGCGCGCGCGCGCGCGCCAGCGCTGAATGATAATCGATGATTCGAGGGCCAACCCTATATACCCGCGCTCGATGATTATTTATCGTCATGGCTTTTGGGCGTTTGTGAAAGGCACGGTCTTCCGATTGGAAATTGTATATACATGCTCTTTGTTTTTCGCTCGAGAAATACAAGGGGGGAAAGGTGCGCGGTTATATGGGCAGGGCTGCTCTCTAAATTTATTCGAGTGAATTTTTCACTCTTTGAAAGAGAAGTAGCATCGGTAACTCAAATTGAGTGAATTAGCACTCAATAAGAGTGATTAA